>VOQK01033130.1:5693-20114 GCA_015052645.1 Benitochromis conjunctus
CTGCTGCTGCTCACTCGTGGATTGTTCTCCCCGTCAGATTAACGAGAACAGGGGGCTGAGAAGTCTGCACACGCCCAATCCCCCCACCTCCCTCCTCTCAGGGGTGCTGCGCCGCTTTTTTTCTTTCTCTACTGACATTAACACCCATTTTCTGTGTCTTACTCACGTTCGCTCATCCAGCTTTAACACACACACAATTTCTAATTGATGTGATTTAAATCCAGCAGTCAGGTGGGGGGTGGGGATGGGGTGTGTGGAGCGGTAACTCCTGTTTGATTCTCTGCATATTCAACAGTAAATAGAAGATTTCACAGACACGTGGTCTCAGAATGACTAAACTGCGTAGCCGGCTCTATATTTGGTAAAATGATTGAACCTGAAACTCGTAGCAGCAGAAATTTGCAGCTGGCTAATGTTAGCCTTTTAATGGAGACCCAAAATATTTAAGCTATTACAAAAACAATGTGGAAAAGACAACTTAACTACATCATCTAGATCAGTGAAACATGGCTTTCTCTACTAGACGTAACATGGAGCCTCAATATTTCTGATGAACATTGCACTGACTTGTATTCTGTTGTAGTTGTCCTCTGTGCAGCCTAACATATTTGTTATGTCACAGCATGACCTATGATCCAGAACCAGCAGCCTGCAGGCCATCAGCAAAAGCCATTTTCACACGTGCAGCGGAGCCTTTAAAAGACACGATTACCCGATTAAGGAACTACCAGAAAGAGCAAAAAGTGCAAAATGCAGCTGGATCAGACATTAACGCCCAGATTTACTAACGCGTTACGCCTTTTTGACATAAAAACTAACAAAATATTATAGTTGTATTTGCAAAGATAAATGACAAGATTGCAAGTAAGATGTGGGACCTCACTGATTTTTCCAACAACTAAAGCGGGTGGATCATTCCAAATATCGTCAATATCGATACCAACACTGGTATTGGTATGAGATCGATACTAGCCCAACAGGATCGATACTTTTTTCCTATCCTTTAAGTTCAGTATATAGTCCATAGAATTGTCTTAATTGTCTTTTGGAAAGAAAAAAACATACCTTTTTGAACCTTATTGTTTTGACGCTCACGTCTTTTTAAAAATATTTTTTATAGTTTATATCATAGTTAAACAACAGAAGCTGACCCGAAGTGCTTTAGGGACAGACATGTTTGTATTCCAGGTCTCCAAAAAACTCAGTTTCAAAATCTAGATGTGTTATGTAAGTATTGTGGAAAGCAAAAAGTCACAGTGCCTGATAAAACTGATGACGATTCATCGACGATTCATAAATAAAGCCCCCACACAAGCTGCTCATTTAGTATCGGTATCAACAACACTGGCCATGTATTTTGGTACCAAAATTGTCGGACAGCACTACGGTGTTGCATATGTGTTTCTGGCAGTTCCTCTGTCATGGCACAAAACAGAAAGGGGATTATTTAAACCGAGTGGGCTATTAGCATCTGCACTACCACCGCTAATTGCGCCGATATTTAACGCTTAAAAAAAGCACCACTTATTTTCTGCGCTTGATATTGAAATGAACTTGATTGGGAAAACTGTGCAACCTTTGCAAATCACATGAAAAACTAACCACACCTATGAGTGTCATTCAGAGACATACGCTACTTTGCCCTGTGTGGTAAATCAGGCCCATAATGTTTTAACCAGCTGGCCCCCTTGTCCAAAGTCCGTGTGATATTTCGGATTGCACCAGTGTGAGCCAGCGTGTAATTTTCCACACAAAAACCCCGCACAGAGTTGTTCCAGCAATGCTAAAACCTGTCTTAACTGGACTACGTCTCGATATGTGCAACATGTGATAATGTGAAACTGTCACGTAAAGTCAACACAAATGCTGCTAATCAGCAAATGGATCTTTTTCTCTATTTAAGTGTCCCAGTAAGGCAGAACAGTGTGACAGTGGAAAATAACAAGTCTATAATAATACAGAATTTTTGCCATGACTCATTTGATTTGGCCTCGGCTGCTGTCACGTCAAGATGTCTTCCACAAAAAAAGACCCATACAGCTACCGTCCACCCTGCCCCCCCACCCCCCGAGCTGCAGCACTCAGCACAAATGTGATGCTTTAGTTTCATAGTCAAACAAACTAATATTAAAGTACTGAACTCTGATCGTCATGTTCAGGCAGGTGCTTTTCATAAGCGATCAGAAACAAACAAAAAAAAAACCCTGAAAAAACAAGTGATATTTATTGGAGAGTGGCCACAACGTGTATCAGCGGGAGCTGCTACAAGCTGAACATAATATCTCCTATATGACAGAGCTTTTATCCTTCCCCTCATAAAGCTCTGGCTTATGCTAAACGACCCACCTGCTGTGCACCTCAACGGCTCTCTGCAGGTACAAAAAAGAATTACCAAACGATTGATTTCATGCACGGAAAGTAGCGTGCAGTTTGCTGCTGAGGAAAACAACCGAGAGAAGAGGCTTCTGTGCACGTGTGGGCTGGACAGTGACATCGGAAAGGCTCAGGCTCAGTTCAAGACGGAGTAATCACAGCCATTAACGGTATTGATTACAAATTGTCAGCGTGCTGAGGTATTTTTTGATATGTGACAGGAAAATTATACTTAATGAACCCCAAGACATCATGAAATGTTTGGGTTTTTTTGTTTGGAAATCCCCATGGTACCTTTTAATGTCATTAAAATGTCACAGTCGAGAATTAATTTATACTGTTTGCCAGCTTCTTGAGTGTGTGTGGCTGGTTTTTTTTTTAATTTAGAGAAAATCACAAAAAACATGTGCAGGGTGGGAGGAGGGGTGCTGCTTTGTTGGATCTGTATCCCATTAAAGAATATCTCTTAATAATTGGTAATAAGCAAAACCATGTTGCGCTGCAATATCTTTGAATAGAGGCTGACATGGCAACGGCACGGGTTGGAGCTAGATCCAATCATACCTGTTCGGCTGGAGAAAAAAGAACAACTTGACAAACAAGTATTGTATTCTGCTTTCAACAAATTGGATGGAAATTTGCCATCTAGAAACCAGCTCATGAACACAATCTCCTCTCTCTCCCTCCCCGCATTTCTCTGCATTCACTTCTGCCCACGCACCACTAGATGGCAGAAACGATATGCCCCAAAAGCGCCATCCGCCCAACGCTCCCCTCTCTCGCTCTCTCCCCTCGGCTGAGGCTAATGGCATGTGGCGGCTGGTGCCTGTGAGTAATGCCGCAGGAAAATGCGTTCCATAACCTATTGTTCTTATTGGAAAAGAGGAGGAAGAGAGGAGAGGGGCACAAACAAAACAAACAAGAAAGAAGTGAGAGATGGAGAGAGCGCGAGAGCGGAGAAGGGGGGAAAAAAAAAACAGGTGACACCAGGCAAGCTGGTGTTGGTGAAGCTTGTGCGGTCCAATCTTCTGACAGGAGGGTGGGGAGGGTTATGGAGATACACAGAGGCAGAAAATGGTCTGCTGATGTAGTTGGGTGTATTTAACACTCTTGGAGACACGGACAGGGACGTAGTCAAGCACAGATATCTGCAGAAAAGCCCTTTAATGCTCAGTGTGTGTATTCTGATGCTTAAATGTGCAAATTTACTTGCAGTAAAACAAAGAAGAAGAAGAAGGTTCTGGAAACTGACTCGCTGATGGTGGAGCTTCTTTCGGTGCTACAGTGTGTCTAATGAAATTGTTACACTTGGCTCCATTCACAAATCAATTTCCAGGTAAAGATTTTTCTCCACCCCGATCTACCACGAGAGCGACTCTTTAAAAAAAAGGTTCACTAATTCTTTGTAATTAATGTTGTATTACTGGAGCATTTTAGGGAGAGCTAAGATGCTGAGTAGCACTTTTTTTTTCTCCTTTGCAGAACTGCCTCTCTACTTCTCCAAATAAAAGGGAAGTCTCCTGTGAAACTAATGGGGTGCAATTAAGCCAGAGTTAATGACAGAGAGCCACCAAAGTATTTCACGAATAAACTTCAGAAGTACAAATGAACACAAAGGGGTTGGCCTGCAAAATTAAATAAAGCAGAATTTGCAATAATTAAGATTCCCGCTGATGATTTCTGCCCATCACTTCTATACTGGACCGAGGCCTAACGGGAGGCTAGTGGGTCAACCGACGTGAAGGCTGCTCGGCACAGCTAAAATCTCTTACTGGAGTTAGACACGCGCACACACACACACACACACATGCTGTGTGATACTTCAAATATTGGTATCGATCTGATACCAAGTCAATACAGGGCCACTATTACCGATACCAATACCGATACTTTTAAAGGCAGCTTATGCATAGATTTTAATGATCACTAAATCACTGTGTTTTTTACTTTTAACAATAATTAGTTAATATAATACAACAAAACACAACCTTCAGCTTTTCATGTATTTTAAAGCTGGGTTTTCTGGAGATCTTGAATGTAAATGTGCCTTTCTCAAAAGTGCTTTGGGTCGACTTCTGTTGTTTAAATGTGCCGTAGGCTCTAAGTAAACTAGACATCACAGTCAACACAATTTTTTTAATTTCCAAAAACAATTTCAGTGAGCTACATGCTGAACTTAGACAATCGATCCTACCACGCTAGTATTGATCAGATACAAATATGTGCGTTGGTATTGATGCTATGGATATTTGGATCGATCTCCCCACCTCTAGGCAAGACGTGCACTCCTCGGTGAGGATGTGCAGAACAGTGTGATGGTGCGGCGTGAACACGGCGTGAAAACTGCAAAGTGACATTTGTGGGATCGAATCCAAAGCGAAATGCATTAATGGTCGTTTAATCCTCCTTTTTGTTCTTTATCATGTGCAGCCTGGATCGCCTTGTCATCCCTGCATTGGATTATCTTGAAAATCAGATCAAACACGCACTGAGATTCGGTGTGGTTTTGATCTCGCACGCACTTTAAACACAAATATACGCAGCATTCAACTTGACGCCTCCTACCCACGCAGACTGCAATCACTATAGCATGTCAGATCTGTGGAGAGGAGGGAGGGGGGGGTTGCTTGTATTCCTTTTTTAACACCTAAGCATATAAAATACCCCGTCCACTTTATCTCATGACCCCCCATGGTGTTTTACCTACAAATCCTCTCTTCTTCCCTTACTCTCCTTCTGTATTCCCATATGTCGGCTGAGATGAAAAGCAAAATACCGTTGTTTGCTCAAAAAGAAAAAGAGGAAGAAAAAAACATACTGGGCGGTGGGCGGGGGATTTGGCTGGTGGTATGACTCATGAGCAAGGCTTGATTTGTAGATGGTATCCTCCTGAGAAGCTTCTGAATACAGCCTGGACAGCGGAGGAAAAGGCAGGAAGCTCGCGCACTGGAACTTACTCCTTCATATCCCCACTGCTGGCTGAATAGGGGTTCCCCTTTGAAGTGCTCGTGACCTTTTGGAACAAGAGGGGCAGGGGTTTGATAGGGCTTTTTGGTCAAATTGGTCACACAACTAGCAGCAGCGCAGCGAGGGCCCATTTACTGGCTACAGCCGCTGCATGGGAGGCACAGAGCTGCGGCGCTCGCATTGCTTTTCGCTATGAGATGTCAGAAAGGGAACACGGGGGTGTTTATATTTTCACTTTTTTTTTGGACAGATAATTAGAAATATGAGAATTTTAGTGCTATATGCATGAGTTTTTTTACTTTACAAAGTAGGAAAGGCGATCAGCTCATGTCTCACACATGTCAAGAATTCCTATATTCCCTCTCATTGTAGTTTTTTGCTGATGCCAGTGTGAATCAATGAGTAACTAGGGTTTGGCTGTTTGATGATGGTGTTAACACATTTTTGATGGAACCCAGATGTAGCCAGCACTGCTCAGTTGTACATGACACCCCAGTGCTCCCTGTGCAGTTCTTCCTCCTTTAAAATGGTTTGCTCCATCTGTTGGGCTGAGAATAATTAGACCTATGTAGAAGTGCAGTTTTATCAAACAGACTTTATTTAGACTTGATATATGTATATGCATATGATGTGAGTGATACATATATACACACTGGCTGCCCGTTGCTGTTGGTATATTTCAGAAGCTGTTGATATTCTGGGATTTTCCCGCACAACCATCTCTGGGGTTTATAGAGAAAGAGAAAAAACGTTCTCTGGGAGAAAATGTCTGATACCACAAGTCAGACGAGAACTGCTTCCAGGCAATAGAAACTTAAATAGATACTTGTTACAACAAAGGGGTGCAGAAGAGCATTAACATGTTGAACCTTGAAGCAGATGGGCTAAAGCAGCAGAAGAGCACACCAGTCAGCCACTTCTGTCGGTTAAGAACAGGAAACTGAGGATGTAATTTGCACGGGCTCACATAAAATGGAAAGCAGAAATGTTTCCTGGTCTGATGAGTCTTAATTTCTGCTGCAACATTATATGTGAACAATATGAAAGGATGCTGCTTTATATTTATCGTTCAGGCCGGTTTTCATAGTGTAATGATGTGGATGATATTTTCGTGGCACACCCTTAGTACCAACTGAAAATCATTCCAACGCGACAGCCTACCTAAGTGTTGTTGCTGACCACAGTGTATCCATCTTCTGATGGTCACAAATTTTAGATCAACTCAAACTGGTTCTCTGAACACAAGAATGAGTTCACTGTACTCATATGACCTCCACAGTCACCAGATCTCAATTCAGGAGAGGAACCTTTGGGGATGTGGTAGAACAGGGGATTCACATCATGGACGTGCAGCCGACAAATCTGCAGCAACTGTGTGATGCTGTCATTTCAATATGGAGCAAAATCTCTGAGGAATGTTTACAGCACCTTGTTGAATCTGTGCCGTGAAGAATTGATGCAGTCTTGAAGGCGAAACATGGGTCCAACCTGATACCAGCAAGGTGTACCTAATAAAGAATTTTGGCTTTGCTGCCTGGTAATGTGTTGCACATGTTGACATGTAGTTTTTTATTTTTTCAGAGACATAGAATCTAACCTTGGAAGTGGCTCGCAAACAAGACGCAGAAAGATCAAATATGTCCTGCCCAGTTAGGTTAGCAATACTGAGAGTAAGATACACTACAGGCTACAAAAATCAGCCTGCTGTAATTGGTTTTTGCTTATCAGCCCCCAGAGGTCTCACTAAAAAAAAGAAATAGAAAAAAGCCACAAGTTTTATTGTTGTTAAAATCAAGAAAAAAATTACCATACATCAACAGAAGACAAGTATAGTGGCCAAAATTAACAAAAAGAAGAGAAGCTGCTCATGCACTCAGCCCACAAAACTCCATAAGATTGAGTGTCTTTCTTCTAACCTAACCCAGTGTGAAAACATAAAGGACTTCAGGATGGCTCAAAGAGAAGAGAACAGCACAACAAAGTCTAAATCAGCATGAACTGCTGCTGTTTCAGTGGCCAGAAGGGAAAGAAGGCAAGGGAGAGAGACAGAGAACCAGCGTCCCGCCTCCTTTTTATTGGCTTTTAGTTCATCGGGCCAGACCAGATACACCTGAGGGCACAACACAGAACCGTGACTCACAGGTCATTTGCACATCATAACCTACATCTTTTTTTCTCCCATTTTTTCCTTTTTGTGACCAGAAGAAAAAAGTTTCTTTGTCCTCTTACTAAAGTTGTAAACACCAACACATGTGGGCCTTGATTAATCTGCAGAGTCTACACCATTGATGTCAAACTCATTTTACATAGTGGGCCACTTACAGTCCACTTTGACCTTAAGTGGGCTGTAAAAACCAAAACCCCCAAAAGCTTCTCTGTCATTTGTTTTTGTATTAATTAATTATGTTGGTGTAGTATGAATGGACATGCGGAGAGGGGTCTTTATCAATATGACAACTTGTAAAACTAATGAAAATACTTTCATAAGTTCAAATCCATGCCCTCCTTCACATTTTCCAAAGCTATCCAGTTGACCAGCTTGGAGTCTTTGCTGGGCTGATTCTGCCCCCCGGGCCTTATGTTTGACACCCGCGCTCTACACAATTAGGAATGAGCTGTCCACTGTTCTGCATAGAACTGCTAGTGTTTGATTTACATTCTTTCTGATTAATTTTAATTTGGTATGTTTATTACATACCAAATTAAAATTAAAAAAGGCATTGTAAATCAGGAAAACTGTTTTACTTTCTTTAACCTCTTCAAACTACATGCAGTCATCGAATTCATTCTAGAGCCAAAGTTACGAGGTTATGCACAAAAAATGTAATCAGATTATTATTAATCTAACTGAATGTATTACTGACAATCGAATTCTATAGAAAATGCAGAAGTCTGCAGTTTCTGAAGTGACTGACGAGCAATGAAAAAAGGAAAAAGCGTTTTTTTGTGTAATTAAGGGGGTAAAACTGGAAATGCTTTAATAGACACGGAGCTTTAATTACTAAAAAAAACAAACAAGAAAACAAAACAAGCAAATTAAAAAATACCCTGAAATAAAAGCTACCAACCGCTGTCACAACCAGGTTGTCTATTGTGTCTTAAATGTTTTAAAGTACAAAATGACAATGAAAGGAAAAAAATGCTACAAATGGCACCTTTCACGCACAAATTGCTGGATTTATTGTCTCTCGCTCACTCTGAGTGCTTTAGTTGTTTTAAAAATGGCGTTCCCCATTTGTATGTGCATAATCTTTTGTCATGCTCTTATCATTTTATCCCTCATTCAAAAATCCCATCTTCCCAAAATCCACTTAAAGCGCTTTTTTTTTGTCAAAGGAAACCAAACCGACATATAGGAAAGTGTTTACCCATTATGCATCCATCTGCCTTCTCTTTTTTTTTGCACCATCCTGCTTACTGCCCCGCATCAGTTTCTCTTATCATCTTCTACCTCACGTGCGCATGTGAGCGATAAGCTTGAACAAGGGGCACATGTGCAACACCTTTGTGTAAAACAAGCAAAGCCTTTTAAACCTATTTACTGACATCCCCAGACAGATGTGGAGTTTCTCCATAACATCAGCTTTCTCTTTGACAATAACAATGGCTACCAAGAAGTAGATGAGGGACCTAAAAGATACTCCCACTATAAATGCACAATAACCAGAAGGACTATGGGTACAGGAGACTAAAGCAAGTGCAAAACGAACAACAAGAAAAATGAGTCTGAACCAATTTCAGTTTATTCAGTTTTATTTATATAGCAAAGCATTTTATACTGTAAAGTAAGGACTCTACAATAATACAAATAATACAGAGAAAACCCCATAAATCAGGCAACAACAAGACCCGGTGTGGAAGAGAGCCAGAGATGAATAATAACGAATGATTACACTCAGAGTGGTGCATAAACACACAGCGATATGTGTTATAATTAAATAGTTAAAAGTGTTGTTATTTAACAATGAATATGCTGTTCTAAGGAAAATGAGAAGAGAAACATACTGTAGCAATGGAAGCCCAGAAAAAGCCTGCTAATAAAAATATGTATGCAAGAGGGATTTAGATGACGAAAGTGAACTCACCCATCAGATCACCCATCAGATCTCCTCATGGAGATTATTCCAAAAAATGGGTGCGCTGACAGAAAACGCCCGATCATCCTTGGATCTCAGCCGAGATTGTGGGATGACTACCAGAACCTTGGCTGAGGACCTCAGGGCTGTACGGTGTCAGGAGATTCAACTTATACATAATAAATATACAAAAGTAAGTACAACATTTTACAGTGTTGATTGACCAGCTGACAGATGAGGTCAGGCAGGCGTCTCTGTGGACTACGATGTTTGCAGACGACACTGTGATCTGCAGCGAGAAGTGGAGGTATGCCCAGGAGAGAGGAGGAATGAAAGTCAACAGAAAAAAGACAGAATGAGTGAATGAGAGGGAGAGACAGGTGTAACAGTGAAGATTCAAGGAGTACAGATATGGTACGGTTACGGCACATGAGGCCGAGCTGAGGATCCTAAGGTTTTCATTGTGAGGAAGCAGAATAGACAAGAGTAGAAATGAGTACATGAGAGGGACGGCTCAGGCTGAGCAGTTTAGAGACAAAATTAGAGAAACAAGGCAAGGAGATGGTTTGGACATGTGCAGAGGAGGGGTAGTGGATATACTGGACAAAGGATGTTGAAGCTGGACCACAGTAGAGGTTCATGGATGTGGTGTAGGAGAACATGCAGAGGGTTGGTGTGAGAGAGGAGGATGCTGAGGATAGGGTGGAAGTAGATGATGTTGCTGTGGTGACCCCTAAAGAGAGCAGCCGAAAGAAAGACAAATGGCAGACTTTTATTTCACTATGGGGTGGGTCAGTTCAGGTGTACACTGGATGCCTGATCTGATTGGATTCTGGAGAGGTTGGAGCCTGTGTTACTGCTTTGTTGTGTTCCCTGAGCTCTTCTTAAGGGGTTTTTGTGGTGTGGTAGGGTGCATTATGCCACTGGGCACCCCTCCGTGCCCCTCAGCTTGTCTGTTACAATGTTTACCTGGGTGGTACAAGCTAAAAGTGAATGCAACTCAGGGTTTCTGAGCATTACCTTGCTTTGCAATGAGATGATGGAGGTTATTCAGTTCCCTTCTCAGTGGTTTTATTGTTGTGGCTGATTGGTGTAAATGTTACTGCTCCTGAAGCCCAGTGAAATTAACAGCAGTGCACGATTACAACGGGGAACCTGCTCTATTGTTATTTTTTGGTTTCTTTTTATTCGTGCTCATTTGGCAGCCCTCACTATCAAAACATTAAAACTTATTTAAGAAGTTTTATTGTATATATTAAGCTTTTGCTTAGTGAAGTCAAAGGATATGAATGACAAATGAATGTAACTTGGATTGAATCACTGTGGCTTTGAAAGGTTGCATTATTAATAACCTTTAATAATTTAGTTTGCTGAAAAAACAACAACATATTTTTGCAGCATGCCACCAAATAAAGGGCAAGGATTTCGACCATCACATACAAAACAGTAAAACACACACACACACGTCTCTACCTCCAAACAACCCCAATGTTTGTTTGCATACTCACGGAAGTGCCAAAGACGCTGTTTTTCTACCATCCGCCCTCCACGTCACACCAAACCGTGTGATGATTTGTGGAGGGAAGCGCCGCATTTGTCAGATTCAAGTAAATGTAGCGGATCCATCTATCAGACACAGCCTTTAGATAAGGATGTGAAAAGGAAATAGAAGGACAAAGGAGGTTGAGAAAGTAAAGGGAGGAGAGATTTTAGAGTTTGCAAGCTATAACTTGGAATATAGGGACAGTGGGGAAAAAGAAAATTAGTCCAAGGAGAAAGAAGTCAAACTTGTGGGAGAGGATTTTAAACAGAAAAATATGAATGATAAAAAGAGAAAAATCGTAGCATAAAAAAGACAGAAATCCACGGTGGTAAGGAAAACGTGTAATAGTCTGGGCACATGTCTCGCAGCATTTGTATCAAACTTAACCTCCTCTGTGTTTCGGCTGGCGTCAGCCATGTGTCCAGCATAGAAATTCTTCAAGTGTGAAGTGGGGCCCCCTGCCCCTTCCACACTTCATGCCTTTCAACCAGTTTCAGTCGGCTCAGTTATTATTCTAATTCATGCAAGAAAGCAAGATGCAAAGGGAAGAAGAACGATGATAGATGATAAAGTTCATCACCCACCCACCATGCTGACGAAAGGGACGCAGCGGCGATACGTTCGGGGGTGAGAGAACGCGCAAATTTGCCCTCAATTAAAATGGACTTCAGCAATGCTGACTATTGTTTCGGCCCGTGAACGTGCGCGTAACCTCATCTAGCTGCGGCTTTTAATCAGCGGATCAGTCGACACTGTAGCTGTGACTGTGTTTAATAAATGAAGCGTCGTGTCTGTTTCATAAGCGCGCACACACCGCAGGGGCGCACGTGCTAATCTGATGCGACATTGACTTTAATGGCCACTTTAAATGCCTTTATTATTTTAAAGCACTTTGCGACTGCCTCTGGTGTGGAGGAGTACAGTGTGAGCAGTATCAGCACAGCAACAGAAGCTGCTGATGAGTGGCTTACATCCCGCTACCACCGGTTCTTAGGCCACTTTCAGTTCAGTGTCACTACAGACAGCAGGTTAAAGTATAATCGGGTTTTATTAGAACTTAAATGCGCTCTCTGGTCATTGCTGTAAGTATAGCACTTCCATAAAGATGGTGGACTTTATGGACAGAAAAAAAGCCCCCCACATCGGAATCACGTTTACGGCGGAACAAAGACATTTGTGGCAGTTACGTTAATAATATGCGCATCTGCTGCATCCACTGAAAAGCTGCAGCCGCATGTGCAAGTCGACAGCCGCAATAAAGAAGTGCATTGAAAAGTGCGAACATGTGGCCGGGTCTCCCGTGCCCCAGTCCTGGGTTTCAGCACCACTGTAAACGATGCACAACCGACCCGGCCACATGTTCGCACTTTTCAGTGCGCTTCTTTATTGCGGCTGTCGACTTACACACACGGCTGCAGCTTTTCGACTACAGACTGCACACATCAACAACAACAGGACCAAGTTCATTCTGTTTTAAGCCGGCGAGGTGTGATTGAGGATGCTGCTCAAGTGCGTCTGCCTCCCCCGCAGCCGTGCCGCAGACCACACCCCATAGACCATGCCCCATAGACCACGCCCCGTAGACCACGCCCCTCCACAGCTCTGCAGTCAAAAACAGGCTCACTGCAGCCACTAGGAGTGAATAGAATTAAACTCTCACTAAATTATATATTTTTCATCTCTGTTCACAAGTTTCTGCATTTCTTTTTCTTTTATAAGACTAAGGCTTTATTTTTCCATATCTGGCAATGTTCACATTCTGTTTAACTTGCTGCTTTTTTGAAGAAGTGGTGCAGACTAATGAAGCAGTCTAGTGACAAAAGTTACAAATAGCTGTTTGAAACAAAAATTACTGAAGGATTCATTGTGAATGAGTTTATTATCTAAATAAAGTTGAAGCTAGGCTTTTCTGTCATTATTTTGTTTTTGATGGGGCGTGAAAATATTTCTTCTGCCATGTGGGGAATGAGGTCAAAAGTTTGAGAATCGCTGTTCTAGAGGGGTTTTTTTTTTTTTCAAACCAGAGGTAACAATATGTAGACCTGACCCTAGCGCGCCTGATTAACAAACAACATTCATGGGGGCATTGGCAAGACACCAGCTAATTTTTTCTACCCAGTAGGTTAATAAAATGCTAGAATTTCACTCACTGCCCAAACTTGTTATATGTCAGACAGTTGGTTCCAAAATGCTCCTAACGGCACCAAGATTGCAAACACGGTTGCGAGATCCAGTTTAAGGACTCAAATTTAGCAGGTAAGGTCCAGCAGAGAGCTGCTGGCTCCTGCAACCAGCCCGTAAAGGCAGACACGTCTATGGCTATGTCCAGTTTCTATCAAGGCAGAAGCTATCACAGAGACCAAAACCGACGTTTTAATATAGGAGTCTGTGAGGATGGACTAACTTTTGGCCGCATCATGAACCGCATTTTACAGTACTTCTGTGGTGGACTCATTTTTCAGGCCCATATGTTACCTCTTGATCAAAACCACAAGTTGGCAAACTTTATTATCAAAAGATGTTTATCTTATCCTATCTTACCACATCTTAATGAAGGTGACACTGTAAATGTAATTTAGCCTATCGCTAAATTACGAGGTTAATTTTCTTATTCGTCTAGTTTTATTGTTAAAGCCACAGCAAGTCACTGGAGCTGGGTGAATGAGCCAAGGGTTTGAGACCCCTGGCCTAAGCAAAGCATTTCCATTAGTAGGAGAACCTCTGAAGCTGATTATCTACTGTAGCGTGCCTCATGTGTGAAAGGAAAAACTCAACACTGTCTTCAGTTCACGTGTTACAGTTTTTTCTGATTGCTTAAACCCTAACTGTGATACCCATAGCACAATATCTAAAACTAGTAATACTTATAGCAAAACCACTCACTGAGTTTGAAAAACTAAAAGCACAAACACTGCTTTGCACTCAGTTTGCAATTTTGTAACACACACTTTGCAAAACTGTAGGCACAACTCACTGCTTACACTCAATTACCAAATTTCCAACACACTTCTAGCAAAATCATACACATGTATGGCTATCATTAACACTATTTTGCCAACTGTCTGGCACACTTTCACATGTGGAAAATGTGTTAGATAATCAGGTCACTTTGCAACCAGCCTAAGCACTATAAAGAAGCTACAGGTAAGCTGTCTATGTGGAGTACAATGGAAGGAGCAGTAAGAGTGAGAAGAGTGCGAATCAGAGGAGGCCGAGGAGGCCGAGGGAGAGGACGTGGAGGTGAAGAAGCGACAGGGTCAGAGACCAGAGCATACCCGATATGTCATCATATGGGACAATGTTAGTTTCCATAGGGCTGCTTTGGTCCGCAACTGGTTTACAGACCACCCATCCTTCATGGCACTCAACCTCCCTCCATACTCTCCATTCTTGAATCCCATCGAGGAGTTCTTCTCTGCCTGGCGCTGAAAAGTGTACGACCGCCATCCTCATCAACAGGTG
>VOQK01033131.1:25718-38218 GCA_015052645.1 Benitochromis conjunctus
TCTATTCATAGCTGGGCAGTCCTGCTGACAGAATTGCAGGAGTGTGATTGGCATCTATTCATTTCCTCGGATCCAGGAACAGGCGAAATCAGAGTCAATCATTGACCCTTTCAGACAGATACCAAGGACTGAATGATGCAGAGGATTAGCACTCTCATGTCATCGCCTTGTTTACTTCATCATCTCTTCATCTTTAAGCCAGAAAATGACTGCATAAATTTCATAAAACCATTATTAAGAGCATACAATGTTCTCCCCCAAATGTAACCCCTTCTCATGCAAGAAGCTTTCATTTCCTGTTCAGTCTCTTGACAAAAATCCAATCAGGAATGGATCATAATTTATTCACTTCAACTATATAAAGACGTCTCATTATTTTACCACACATACACAAGAAGAACAAAGCCCTGTATTAGCAGGTTAAAAACAAGGATTGCATTTTGAGCTTGATTGACAGAAAAGCATGGATATTAGAATAATCGCCAAAGCAAATATTCATTGGTTTAAAAAATTGCTTTTTTTCAGTTCTTCATCAGTTGCTAACTGATAGCTGTTCATTCACGACAATGCTAGTATTGAACTAGAACAAAAAGCTAATGGAGCAGTCAGTTATAATAGATGACTATTGGCTGTTTAATGACACCTGCTACCTGCTTTAAAATAGAAAAGTGCAGAGATAGTTTGGCAAAGCTATAACCATTTTATTCTTTCTTGTAAACAGTTCAAATCAGAATACAGCCGTAGCTGCATGTAGTGCATATTAAATGTTCTTATATATTTCTGAGTGGCTGGTCATGTCAGGGCAAAAGTAGATTAAACTGTCTTTGTTTTCCTTTACATATCTGCTATAGACATATGCTCAGCAGCCACTTGATTCTGCTAGTACTGTATTGGACCCTTTGCCTTCAGAACTGCCTTAATTCTTTGCGGCATAGATTCACCAAGATGCTGGAAACATTCTGCTGAGATTTTGGTACATATTGACACGATAGCATCACACACTTACCACAGATTTATTGGCTGGGCATCCATTATGTGAAGCTCCTCTTGTGTTATTGGACTGAGATCTGGTGACTGTGGAGCACAATGAACTCGTTCAAGAAACCAGTTTAAATTGATCATGGTTAGTAATCATGAAGCAGCCATCTTAATTTGGAAATAATGTGATTAGAAAAAGGATGACTATGCAATTTAACCAATCTTGAGTTGGTACTTAGGGGCACAAAGTATTGCCAAGAAGAATATCTCCCACATCGTTACACGTCCAGCAGCATCAACCACTGATACAACGTAGGATGGATCCATGCCTTCAGATCATTTACACCAAATTCTGACCCTACCATCTGAATGTTGCAGCAGAAACTTCATCAGATCAGGTAACATTTTCCCAGTCTTTGATTATCTAACTATGGTATATTTATGCAAACTGTAGCTTCACTTTCCTGTTCTTAGGTGACAGGAGTTGCACTTTTGAATCCCTATTCATCATATCACTATTGCATCCCTATCAGCTCAAAGCAGTCTGGCCATCCTCCTCTGACCTTTTCCATCAACAAAGCATTTTCACCCAGACAACTGCCACTTTTCTCCTTTCCAGAGCATTCTCTGTAAACCGTAGAGATAGCTACATGGGGAAATCCCAGTATATCAGCACCAATAAGCACGCTACATTCAGTCACCTTTCTTCCTCATTCTGATGCATTTTGATTATGTGTACATACCTAAATGCACTGAGTTGCTGCAGTGTGATTGGCTGATTAGATATTTGCATTAATGAACAGTTGAACATGTATTTCTAAGTACTTAAAGCTGGCATTGTTAAACTGTTGTGATAAACTTAGAGCTGTGTCTAATAGTGTGTTTATGGATCTGTGTCTAAGCAAAATGTAGACTTACTGCATGTTGTGAATAATCTGAGCTAAGAAGTTATTTGCTTCTTTTTCTTTCATCTCTCTCTCTCTCTCTCTTCCAGGTTTCTCATCAGCATGAGTAATGATCTTGTATGTGTTTGATAAGAGCATTTGCTGTACCTCTGGAATTAAAAAATCAACTGATGCATGAAATAAACAAAAGAGAGACTATGATAAGGCATTGCTTTCCCAACGGTTACCAGGCAATGAAATGTAGGATTCATAATTTTATAGATGCAAACACACAACACTAACCTTTCATAGTTCAAACCCTTTAATATATTGTAAAGAATCCAAAAATTACCTCTAATTCTTCCGCTACCGTGACAAAATGAAAAATCTCTACATATGTATCCAATATTTTTATTGCCAAGTAAACTTTTCTGTTGCCAAACTGTAAGCTGTTATTTTACATTAAAATTTTACATTGATCATATTGCAAAATGACAAAAAGAAAGATTAATGTGGTTTAAATACTGAAGCCTTCTCATCCATTCGTTTAAGTTTGATCCTAACCTTTTTATTTTATGCTTGCAGTTTACACACAAATAGGATCCATCTCTTTGCTCTGCAAAAAGTATAACTATGCTGTGAAATAGCAAGAATGCTTCTGCAATTGAATTGTGTGTCTCCATTGAGCTACAACACAGAGAGGAAGGAAACTGAAAACAGTTTAAAGTCACACCTCTATTGATTTATCTTTTATTGCTTGGGATTTATGAATTATTGTAAATCTGATGGTGTCTCTCATGATACTGCCACAGGGTTTTTAAATCAAGCTGACAGGCTTATTATTGAGCTCTGGCGGAAAAAGCAGCATAGCGTAGAAGAATGTACCATCCGTGATCCAAGAGGAGAAAATATTACCCCACACTCCCTGGTGGTGAGAAGTTGTAGCACCCAAACTACATCCCCACACACTTGCCATGGCACTCTAAATCATTCATATCAGTGAAATAGCATCAGCCTAACAATAATGATATCTTGAGCCACTAACTGTAGATCAGTCCCACCATTAAATATTATAACAGCACCCTCCTCAAAACAAACATGCTTAGTAATGTTCCTCGTCAATCTATATGGATATAAGTAATCCATGCAAATGAATACACAGCATAATGAAACAAAGTGGCAATCTTTGGAGTTTTTAATTGTTGCCTACAGCATGACAACCAGGGGCCTATTTTGGCCAGTTCGGAATGTTGACAAACTGTTGGCATGACCACAAATTATTCAGTTCTTCAGAGCAGTGCATGAATTGGTTGTCACAGCAACACATCCAAGTCAAATGTTTTCCGGAGCAGGTTTACTCAGTATAAACTGGATTGGATGAGGGATTTAAGGAGTGTCACTGAACTATGGCAGAGGCTTTTGCTTTAGCAAACATGAAGTCCCCCGCATCCTGCAGAGGAAGAGGTTCAGCAACCAACTGGTCTCCCAGTGGTTAGGCTCTCAATCATAGGTTGACTACACAGGTTACTTGATGGAAAGCCACAAAAAAAACACAGCTGGAATTAGTGCAATCACTCCCACACTAGACAGAGTGGGAAAGATTTGCAGATAACCTCTAATTTATAAGTACAAACAAGTTGCCAACACAATAAATCTAAGTCAGTCTGCACTGCAATTACTGCAACCTGTCTGAGATTCATCTCTTTGCAATAGGGTACTCAACTGTACTGGTTATCAGCTGGTTGTTTTCTGGTTATATACCTATACAAAATCAAGGTTGCCGATTGCCACATTTCTTTTGCAGTTAAATCATTGTCCTATTTGTGTGTATCGTCATCACTATTTGTGGATGAATTTCTGTTTAATGGGAATTTCTGTGTATGTATGTAAGATTTGCATTTCCTGCCGATTTATCAGTTAGTCGCCATATTATGACAACTAGATTGCATTTAATTGTCAGTTTGACCCCTTTCAATCACAGACTGATAGTAAACTCATTCTATATTATTGCCATTTTGGTGCGGATGGGAGAAAATACATGCAATCATCAACGTTTAAAGAAGAAGGACTGTGACTCTCTTATGCAGGCCATTTCATTGTACTTGGAAATCCCCACACAGTGTAAGTGCTCATCTTAACTCAGAGGAACAGCTTAAGCTGCATGCTTCATGAATAAAGCTGTGGTCTTTAAAATGTCCTCTGTTCATTGCCCTCTGTGCTTCTATTCTACATTTTATGAAGTATTTTTTTAAAAACTGCCATTGTACTAAAGTAGAAGAAATATGCCTTGACTTCTAAAGCACCAAATCTACCCGATATACTGTATCTCAGATTTATCTCTGGCAGTACAAAAAATGAAAATGTGTGTCCATTTGTGTGAGCTGCCACTCATTTTTATCTGAAGCACTCAGCTGCCCTGACAACACTCCATCGTCCACATTGTCTGATAAGAAATTGTGCTTTTTTTTCCCCAATTCTAATTCAAGAGCTCAGACTGAGATTAAATAGATTCAAAGTGTCCAAGATTCACATTCCAATTTAGAAAACACAACAGATAAGGCAGTGTAGAGAGAATAACTTTAAACAATTTGGACAAAGCTGAAAGGCCTTATTTCCTATTATGAGCTTGTAATAGCTAACGTGGCGTGCCTATATAGTATAAAATGATCTATGAATTTATACAGTTCTTTGGTATAAGTGTGACATGCTTTTTGAGGCCTATGGACTTGAAAACACTTATATCTCCACTATGCACTTCACATCTGTTATAAGAATAAGAAACTATAACAAGAACAGGACAGGACTGTTGCACAGTCTACATGATGTGCTAAAGCCTTTGGACGAAGATTCTCAAAAGGCCTGTGCATTTTTCTGTAAATGGATAAATAAGCATGCAAATCAATCATGTGTCATGCTGATAACATCATAAATTAGATTTCTCCCCAGCCTTTGTCATTTCATTTTGCTGAAGCATTCTCTGATTTGACTCATGATGTCCTTAACAATTTCAGAAGGCTGTACTGCAAATAGCCTTTTTATTCCTCATAGTCATCCATTGTGTTGGAATCTTGGTTTATCAGTCGGCCCTCAAATTTCGTCCACGCTAAAATATCTCGACAAGTTCTGCTAAAGAGCATTTTAAATGCATAGTTCAAAGATAATTTGATCAATTCAAATGGAGCCTTACAAACTGTTTTAAGCAACAAAAACAACTTCAGCTGCTGATTTTATTACTCTGTTAAAACCTGTTCTAGCCTTTTTATTTCTCATAGTCATGATTGTGTTCATATGTTGATTGTTGGGGTGTTCTCTGTTCTTTTCATATTATTGTAGAAACTTTAACTTACAATATAAAGTGCCTTGAGGCAACTGTTGTTCTGATTTGGCGCTAAATAAATCAAATTGAATTGAACTGAATAGAATAGAATTGAACCAATAATGTTACTTGGTCCTTTCTAGTAGTACTACATTAGTTTTTGCTGTGAAGTATTTTGCAACCTCCAATGATGTTGCAGAGGAGCATTTTGTGTGAATATGCTGACCCCGATTGTTCTGGGCTCCTTCTCTAACATAAGGGTCGGTACAAAACAAACAAACAAAAAACAGGTATTTAGCATCTTACTATAGTAAAACAAAATGGTAAAGATTATAAAGTCTCCACATTGCAGCACCATTGTGAGGATGGCGACATGCTGTGCTTAAGTAGAGCTTCACAGAGCAGTTAGCATAGTTACAGACTCCTAGTCTTGTTGTGTTTAATGGCAGGTTACATAACACTTAACAGTAATCACAATAATTCAATATGCCGTACACCTATTTACTGCCATTTTAGTTCCCATTTAGTACTTGTGATAACTACTGTGTAACTGTGTTGATTTGCATGGGGACACATACAGTTAAAGAGCAGTTTCTGATATACATCATGAAGGGACCTAAGTTTATCCAGAGAGCTCAGTGACTCACACACTATCCTAAAAGACAGCATGTCACAGCTGTATCTTTAATTAGGTACAATTGGCATTGACTTTTAGAAAGAAGCTCTCAGATGGGTTGCGTGTGCTCCTTTTATCCTTTCTTGCGGAGAAAATTATGTTTAGAAGGAAACCTACTCAGTTATTGAAAGGCTTTCTTTGTGCATCAGTAATCACTCTGTCCTTTTTTCCCTGGGTCAGCCACAATGCTGGGGGTAAAGCAGCCAAATGCTGATGGGACCAAGCAACAGCCGCAATCCCATTTGAGCAGTCATTGGTACTTTGCCTTAAATGCTTTTCAATCTGCTGAAGATCACATTAGGCGGCTGCTTCTTATCGACTCATCTAAAGAGTTTATGTCTTCATCTAATTAAGGACAGTGCTTTCTTAATAGCCCCATGCTTAGGCTGAGTTATTTCATAAGTGCATGTCTTGGCTAGTAGTCCCCTATTTTCTACTTCACTGTCAGCTTAAAATCATATTTTTACTTTACCTGGGTCTGTCTTATCTCATTGTAATAAACTGTGGATATAGTCATAACAGTGCACATGTCAGAGATGGTAATAAACAAATTCTAGTCAATATAAGCTTTAAGCACTGGGTCTTTGTAATTTTTCAGTAATTCTATCCTGGATTCTTACCATATGGACTGTGGGCTTACAGCAGTGAGTGTCAGTGTCTTGATATATTGTATCCCATACCTGTGAGGCTTAGTGAAGTTGACAAGATCACAGTTCAAGCATATATTAGATAGATCCAAGGTGTCCACTGCCAAGGCCTGCCAGCTCAGCCCGTTTCCATGCTGCTCTGAGTGCCGTGAGGGCAAGCCTCCTATTTAGACAAGGGAATGAAAGATGGAGCTGAGATGTATAATGCATGTGAATGCAGGGGAGGCAGGCATCTGCTCTAACAAGCCACTTCACTTTCACACGCGTGTCTTCTCCAGTCACCAAAATAGATTAAACCACTGTAGATAGTTTATTCTTTTAATGGTAACCTTTTCTAATGTTAGAAAATTAATTAGCAACATTTTCAGCATTATATAAGCCACGTATTTGCCACAAGGAAATATGACAAGGAATTTGAATTGTATTTTACAACATATACCACATTGTCGTCCAAGAGATGTTTTAGGTCTTCAGAAAAATGATGAACAAAACACATTTAAATTCATTTATACTGCATATATTTGTATTATTTCCTTTCTATACTTTTTTTTGGCAGCCTTTTCCACCTATGAACTGAATATAAAGGTAATGCAAAACCACAGACAATGACAAAAGCAATGTGAACTTAATTTGCCAGTGTAAGTAAGCCTTCTGGCATTAAGAAAAGAAAAAAAACCTTTCTGCTGTGTGTGCACATTCTCAAACCAGTAGGTGTAGCGATCAAGCATAAACCTGAGGCCAGTGTGCATATTTATAAACAATATAAAGCATTATATAAAGTGAGTGTTTGACTGGTGGTTTCCATTTGATTGTTAAGTACTGAACTGTGTGCTCACACTGACTATGTTATTTAAATAAATTCATTTTCATGAGAATCCCATAAAAAACAACATGTAATCCACATTTCAGAATCTATTTTTACTGTCTTTGTACTGGTTTGTTCTTCGCTGCACTTCACGCAGCATCAAGGCCTAACTACCAAAAAAGAAACTTCAGAATTTTCCATAGTTAAGTCAGTAAAAATTTTATTCAAGAATGAGGCAAAGAGCTTTTAAATTTAATATACAACATCTGTATTTTTCTTACACTTATCTGAACTTGCTTTTGGACTGCTTCCATCAATAAACAATGTCTGAAATTCTTCCAAATAGGTACCTTTGCAAAGTGTAGAGTCAAACGCGTCCACTCAGCAGCTTTCTTTCAAATGAATTACAGGAGCTTCTGCTGTCAGCCAGTCTCGTCCACTATTGCGATATTGCCTAGGAGAGTTCGGTTGGTCATAACATTTATATAATTAATAGCTCTTCAAGCTGAACTGAATTTGTCTGAAAAATGGGCCATGTCCCAGTGAAGGCTGTTGAGAATAAAAGCTGCAATAAACCATCATGTCTGCCATTGAGAGATTGTTCAGGAAAAGAGCCAATCTTTTCTTTCTGTTTGTTGTTTTGATGAGCTTATTGCTTGTGCTGTGCGCCCAGTCAGTTGTTTGAAGACGAGCTTCTGTCAAAACACTCTCTTATTTTGTTCCC
This sequence comes from Benitochromis conjunctus, assembly GCA_015052645.1. Lineage (NCBI taxonomy): Eukaryota > Metazoa > Chordata > Actinopteri > Cichliformes > Cichlidae > Benitochromis > Benitochromis conjunctus. Next base: position 33,749 of record VOQK01033131.1, read on the forward strand.
TGTCTTTGATCTTCATGGTTTACATGTACAAAAAAAAAAAAGGGAAAAAAAGCTATGCCCCTGGAACGTTAGATGGCCCACAAAGAAATTCAAGTCAAATAACGTGTTAATGTTCGAATGAAAAATTTTAACATCTTTGTATAAATGTTACCGAACAAAAAATAAAGGACTTTATTATGATTTGCTTCCATTCAAATATCATTGGGTGTTGTTAAATCTGGGATAGGTATGTAGCTGTGCTATCTTTACAATAACGTAACGCTCATTTTAGGCCTATTTTCCAAGCATTTAACTGTGAAGCAATATTTTTTTATGCACCCGACTTAAACAGCCTTTCTCTTTTGCAGTACTCATTGTGTATTTATCACTCATACAGGCTGTTGTTTGAGCGAACCTCTTCCTAAAATAATTCTAAAGGGAACAATAGGTTCATTTCTTTTCATTGCTACCATATAGAAGGGGAACTGAGTGCTTTACTTCATTACGGCGATAAAGTTGTGAATAATGAAGCAGCCAGGCTGGCTTTTATAACATGCATACTCATTTCAAGTGACTTCAAAACATTAGACTGGCCCTATTCACAGACAGACCTCATAGTGGAACCCTGTTAATGGCTCTGCATTAATTTATTCAGAGCTAACACAAGACCTGTGGAATGCTAAAATAGGAATTAAGAATTAATTTGTGGGATAATTGAGATGCAAATTAAAGCAGATGTCTACCCCAAAATGAAATTCACGTTTGGTATTCATGTGATCTTGGGGCAGCGTCCCAGTTGCTGAGAGTATTAGAGTTTATGACTAAGAGAAACAGCATTCTAACTAGCAGCATCAGTGGTGATTTTTAGCAAACATTTTAGTGAACATTTTTTAAAGCCCATTACTGTCAGAGAAGGTTTTGAATAACCCGAGATTTCTCTTTATCTAGAGATTCTTTGCATTCCGAAAACAAAAACGTGAATTATATTTTCAGATGGACTTCCGATGAATATTCTTGATTTAGGAAAAAGTCTTTCTCATATCACATTAGTATTCAAGTCATGCGTGACAGATACACCACAGGAGACAGCATTAGGAATGCATTGCACAACCAAGTGAAAAATTAAACTCCATGTCCACTCTATTAGCTGTTCTAATAACGTGTGCAGACACATTTATTGTACAAACAACATCAATTAATAGTATCCGTGTTGCACGGTAAGATGATTGGAACATGTAAACTATATAAGAAAGATTAGAAATGGTTCCCTCTAAATGAACAAAATCACAAATGTGTTGTATCTTTTTTCAAAGTCATAAAATCAACCAGCAGAGATCAAACCTTTGGAAGCTACATTTGCAGTCAATGGTAAAGGGACTGGGGTTTACATAACTATGGACATATGGATTGCCCTCTCACCTAAAAGAAAAAGATAGAGGCGCTTGATTTGTAACAAAAGATTGAGAAATTTGATGACATCAAACACCTGCCTCCTTAATACATATGTTCTGGTCTTGTCCATCTCTCAAACGATATTGGATTAATATTTTTCTGACTCTTATCAAAAATTATGCAGCTGCCCCTCCAACCTGTGCCCTCAACTGCGTTGTTTGGGGTTCTTCCTGATACAGTTGTCTTGCCGATGCTCCAGGCGAATTTGGTAGCATTTCTCACCTTATTGGCAAGACGCAGAATATTGTTATGTTGGAAGTCCCCTTCTCCCCCATCGTGGGAAATATGGATCAGAGATTCTTTGCATTTTAACAAACTCGAAAAGAGAAAATTCACCCTGCGTATATCTATTGCCAAATTTTTTAGGATCTGGCAACCCTTTTTTTGATCAAGTTCAAACTTTACGGTCCCACAACATTCCCATTTAGCCAGCAAAAAAAGAACTGCAAAGATTGAGAAATTTAAGCAGTGCAGTGCCCAACATTTGAAGTGCACAATAAAGTAATGTCTGAAAAAAAAATGTTAGATCAACTTTCCTATGATTTTTACTTTAATTTATATTTTTTTCCCATGAAATGTTTATCACATTTATATATTTAAAATTAAAAAGATATGGCAAGCAAACGTATAATTTCATGTGATTGATAGCTAGTTTAACTTTGTCAAAGCACATGCATGTTTTTTTCATAAATTGCTCTGCTATGCACAGTGTCCTTCATTTTGTTTGTATTCACACATATTTTAACTTCTTTCATGCAAAAAGACAAAATATCCTATTACAATAAAGATGTGCTCAAGCTGTAACAGCAACAGAATACAATCAGACACGGCAATCTAAGAAATCATTTCTTAGATAATGATCAGGCTTTATTTTTTCATTTGGAACAAAACAGATGAAAATCTCGATAAGCCTCGAGTTTTAAGCAAAGGGAATTTTTGCCACAGAATGCAGTTTGATCTCACATATGTGATATCACTTCTCATTTTTCGGCTTGGGGGTCACAGATGGATAAAATATATTGTCAAAGGGTATTCTACACTGAAATTATTTTTAACCCTGTATTTGAATGCGAGGCAAGTCACGGGTATGTTAGCACCAAAATCGTAATCATCTGCATGTTGTGAATTTTATTTTGTAGTATACTGCTGGAGCAAAAATTCTGTTACTGCATTTTTTTGAATGGCATTGTCTGATAGCACAAAGCTGCACTATTTAAATGCTATAAAATATTTTCAGATAACAATACCACAGCAGCAGCAGTATTTCCTCACTTTGTCATAAGAATACACATGCAGCTCACCTTTGCTGTAATTCTGTACTTTTTATCTCTGTGCTGCATACTCTCTATTTTTTTTCATTTAGTTTTAATAAAAAACAGAGTTGGAAAATGTTTTTTTCATTACTTGTGTAATGATTTTGTTCGGTTCAAACCAATTAATTATATTTAAATAGCAGCAAATCTAATTTTGCTTTACATTGTAAGGTAAACCTACAATACCCTACAATAATACAGAGTATATGGAAGATAACCCCGTTTGAGCACTTGGTAACTGTGGGAACGAAAAACTCCCTTTTAATAGGAAGATACCTCCATCGGAACCAGACATCTATGACTGGTCGGGGGTGATGGGAGGGAGACAGGACAGAGGATAAGCTGTGGGAAGAGAGCCTGAGATAATCATCAATAATCACTAATGATTAAATGAAAAGTGGTATAAAACATAGCATCACTGGAAGCCCCAAGTAACCTAGCTCTATTGAAGCATAACCAAGGGAGGGTTCAGGATCACCTGAACTAACCCTAATTATACTAATACTAATTATACTTTATGAAAAAGGAAAGTTTAAAGCTTACTCTTAAAAGTAGTGATGCTGTCAGTCTCCAAAATCCAAACTGGGAGCTGGTTACATAGAAGAGGAGCCTGAAAACTGAAGCCTCTACTTTTAAATATCATAGGAACCACGAGTAACCCAGCGTCCACCTTTTAATAGGGACGGATGTTATGAAACTGAAATCACTGAAGCAAAGTGCCAGCCCTGATCTCAGTGAAGTTTCATGCTAAAAAGCTAACGCATTAAAACCATTTTTTTCTTTTTTCTACCTGGGAGCAGTGAAAATAATTTGTGAACAAAAACACTGACATCATCACCTTTGAATTTAATAAAGCAGAGCTGTTGGAAATGAGCATAATTGCACATTCCTCTTTTACTGAACAACATAATCATTATCATTCAATATTATCATTCATTTGGAAAACTTTTGATCTCTTTCAAGGGAAACATGTCTCTCTTTATGTGAAGGAATGTAAGGTATGTAAAGTCAGAGGAAACCGTAGATGTGGGTTATAATTATCTGTGGGTTTACTACTACAAGTCATTTAATCATTGGATACATTATCATTGCTAAAATAGAGCCACTTTGATTAGTAGCGTATACACCACAGTAATTATGGATTAATAACGTTGTACTCATTGACTCTACTGTCACTGTATTATGTTAGGAGTCTGTTAAAAGTATTGCATGGTAACAGCATTGAAAACCTGTCCAACAGTTATTAAACTACTTGTTTAATAACACATAAATCAGGAGGCCTTCTGACCTTGTTCATCATGTAGAAAGAGTACAGGGTGCCTAGGGAAATTTTATTTGTCATAGTTTGCTCACTAGTTCTTGTCATCGCTCCACTTGCTAAACAATTAGTCAACAAGTCAGGAATCAGTGGGCGTGTGTGTTTAGAAAGTGCTTTTATAAATGGAGAAGGGCATGAATATTAAATGCATCCCAGATGCTAGGCTTTCTGCACCTTGCACACACTTAACAGTTAAATGGCTTCGCATTTCATTTGCTGTCCCATTTAAAATGCACTGTCTCTCACGGTGAAACACCTGGTCTTATTAGTATAGTGCAAAAATCCACATTCTGCCATCTGCAGCCGTGATGCCAGCACCTCAGTGGGTAACAATTCCCTCTTCTACATCTCCCTGAATCAGTGGTGTTAGATGGAAGAAAGCGAGCTGATGAAGAAGAGAGCAAGCAG
>VOQK01033137.1:5119-18754 GCA_015052645.1 Benitochromis conjunctus
CCCCCCCCCCCCCCTAGTGGCCATTAGAAAAAATGCAGGCTTTGCATACAATCTGTCAGTCATGCAAAGACTTTAAATAACCTGTGTCTGGACCCAGGTATGAAGCAGTTGTAGGTTATTGTAACAGTGTTTAATTAGTGTGTTATTTACACCTTTGGTTTTCCTCCTGTGACACATGTTTACCAAATCTTCCATCAAACGTTATATCAAATCTCTGTGTAGGTATTAAAGTCATTTTACACGTTCCCTTGGATGTACTGTTTGTAATTAAATCGGATGAAGGTCTTTTATAACAGCACAACAAAAGAGACATTTTCATACAAGTAGTTTTCTAATCGTCAGCTGGGCTATGGAGACCTGACTCAGCCGTGTGTGAATCACAAAATTGAAAACACCTTAACTGGAAAATCTGTTTGTAAACGTGCATTCCATTCACATCACAGTTACACTCATTAAATGGACCTGCATCTAGTCTTTGTCACCCTTCTCATTCACTTAGTTATGCGCTCTGCAGTGAATACAAAAGCCAGTGACTCACTTTACCTTAGCCCCTGCACACACACACAAAACCACTGTATCAGTTGTAATGTTTTTCCGACTACAAACACACAACCCTTGCTAGTTTGTGAATGTTTGTCATGTACTATCAGCAGCTCTCGAACACTGTGGAAGTGGAGCTGAAACAGTTACTGTAGGGTCACCCTGTGCATCTGATTTTTAACACTGCTAGTATTTCCGCGTGCATGTGTGAAATGTGAGAAGACGATGATGTCGCTTGTAAGTCGTCATCAGAGCCAGATGGAGATCTACTGAATGGCCTTATGCAAAATTTCATTTTCCCTATTTTCTTGGTTTTCATCGGCCGCGTCACCCCCACCTCTTAGGCCCTGCACTCACCAGTGTTAGCGAACAATGAAAACCATGTTTGTGTGCTCAGACTGTAATCTTGTTGTTGAGAATGCCACTGTTGGAGTTATTTTAAGGTGTATGTTGCCTCTGCATCTTCGCTTATGTCTATGTTCAACACCTGAGGTCAGATGGAGGGATCAGCAAGCTCACAGTGCCCGAGGTGGTTGAGAGGAAAGCAGGCGCAAGCGAACTCACGTGACTCTCTCACGCCGACTTTCTCTTTGTCTTTCTCCCGTTTTACGCTGTACTTTGTGGTGAGTAGTGAAGCGAAAGCTTTTGCGAGTACAGAAGAAGCGAGTAAAAGCTTTTGGTGGAATTGACAGCACAGTGGAAATGGCTGTGCGTGTGTATGTTCCAGTGTTGCTGTGTGCGTGCAGGGTAAAAGAAAGAGCAACTCCCTGCTGGCAATTAGCACAATTAGCGTTGGGATTCAGACCTTGTTAGGTTTTAACTGCTGCTCAGGTGGAAAGCTCACATCAGGTAATCAACCATGATAATCAGCCAGGATCCCGAGTGCGTGTGTGTGTGTGTGTGTGTGTTCGATGGAGTGGAGGGTCAGCCGAGTAACGTGACGAGTCTTTAAGCAAATGAGAAAGCAAGAAAACAAAGCAGAAAGCCCTTTTCCCCTCACGGCAGGCAGAGTCCTCCTTCCTCTCTGCCCGGTGCGTTTCGCTTTTATTCTTTCTTTCCGGTGTGTATCGATGGAGAACGGCATTTTAATGAGTTTTTATGAAAATCTCCTGGTGCATCCAGAACCTCGGTAATGAGGTGTTTTTGGTTGAGCGGCAACTCTGCCGTTGCTTCGCTTTGTGTCGTTATGGAAAATCAAACTGGGACTTAAGTTCATTTGTGCTCATCGACACCGAGAACCAGTAATCTCATGTTAACGTGATTAAGGCGATACAGCCAACTACCACTGCTACTACACAGTCACAGTAATACACCGCTCTGAGTTCAAGTTCAGGTTCAGATGTGACAACAATACTGCGACACCACCTACTAATAATTCAAGTTTGCAAGTTTAGCAGGGGTACTGGAGGGTAGCAGAGTTACTGCAGTGCTTATATCTTGACTGAAAGTTGTTCTTTGTTGCCGATGTTAAAGCGACCACTGCAACCCACAACCTGCCTTCACGGATGCATTTTGAAATTTGGGCATTCCTCCTTTTAGATAGTACCTCAGATTTCCTACAGCCAGAGTCATAGTCATGACAGTCAGCAATCATTTTTTACTAAGTTTTCAACAGGATGTATATTTGCTATCTGCAGGGTTTATATGGGTGCTTGAAATCCTTGAAAATGCTTGAATATTAATATTGTCTCTTCAAGGTTTGAAAAGTGCTTAAATTTCAGATGTGGTGCTTGAAACTGTAACCGTATTTCATTCACCACAAATAACTATCTGATTGAATAGTTTTCTTATCAGATAGAGAAACAAAAATGAGTCACAAAGTCTAAAAGCTACATTTCTCCACCTGGGCTGCCTTGCACCTCTGCATGTCTGTCTGTTTCCATGTGTGATCCCGCCCATCCCCCGGACAGTCGGGGATGAGTGCACTAACATACCTGGAGGTTGGCGTTTTAGTGAGTGTTTGGTGCAGGTTTCTTGTTTTGTGATGTTGGTTTTTTTCATTACAGATGAATCTCTCTAACAAGTTTATTTGTTCACATTTGCACATCTTAATTTTTAAGTGAAATATGTGCTTTGCAATTCGACACAATATGCATATAACGCAACCTTTTCCTTTTGCAGTATTTTTGTGTGCTGCGTTTTCCTCTGTTTTAACAAAGGCCTCTAAGTCAACCTAGGATGATTTGTTTTAATTTTCACATGGTCTTACTGAGGTGATGTGAAGTGAAACATGCATTTTTTTGGTGCTGGAAAAGCTTGAAAATGGACCTTGAAAGTGCTTAAAAAGTGCTTAAATTGAACCATGTATCAACGCCACATATTTGATCCACACAAATCAGGTGTGTGTTGCCATGACACCCAGAAAAACAGAGCTTTAAAAGAATTGAAGCTTGTATTTAACCTACACCATAACCTTTTTCTAAACCTAAACCAGTATTTAACAAAGTGGTTTTTAGCACCAAAGCATAAACAACTAATGCATTTTGATCTGATAATGTATTTCAAAAAGTGTGGTGCACAACTAAGCAAGCTATCTTGTCATTTCTTTAAGCAGTCTTCAGGAATAGTTCTCCAGGCTTCCTGAAGGACATCCAAAGCTCTTCTTTGGATGTTTTCTGCCTTTTGTTCTGTTCTCTGTCAACATGATCCCTTACTGCTTCAGTAATGCTGAGATCTGGGCTCTGGTGTTTGGCAGTGTGTTTGGGATCATTGTCATACTAAACAATGAAGCCATTGCCAATCAGACTCTGACTTTTCTATGTTCATAATTTCGTCAGTTTTCACAGCACCACTGGCTGAAATTCAGCCCCTGAACCATGCCAGAGCCTCCACTGTGTTTTGCACATGTCAGTAGACACACACTGTTGTACATACTGATGATAAGTTGAACTTAAAATTTCAAATTCCTATTCATCAGTCCATACCACCGATTTTTAGTCCAGTTCTCGTCTAATTTGGTATACCAAAGCGTGGCTATCAAAGGCTTATTGATAGCCACGCTTCCACTGAGATTATTTCTGAAGAATCTTCAGTGAACAGCAGATGATCAGCTACTGTGGCTAGTTTTTTAATCCTCTTCTTTTGTCCTTCACTTGTTCAATTTCCTTGGATTGTTTTTAAGAACACACTGAACATCATGCTGAAATATACCAGGTTTTCAGCTAAATAGCTGTTTGAGAATCACCTTGTTGGTGCAAAAATGCTTCTTTATGCCTGCCATTGTCTTTGGTATGTGTTTGTGCAACAGGCTGCTAGTGACAAAGTGCATAAAGATACCATTTAAAATGGACTCTTTGCCAGTTTGTTGTCTGTGTAGAAACAACATTGGTTCATCTCTTGGGTTATGTGCTTCATTATGCTTCAGTGATTCATAGGTCAGTGTTAAGTGACTTAACAAAAAAAAATAATCCTCTGAAAATCATCGGATACAACGACTGAACTGAAAAAACAGCCAGTGTACAAAGGAAAGTTTGGGTTTTTTTATTTACAAGAAAGTCTGGTTTCTTGGAAGCAAAATACAGAGAAATGAAGGGTGGGTGGATTTTTACACAATACTGAGTAAGTCAAATTGTCGTCTCTGCCATGAGTAGCAAAACCCTTCCAGGCTGTAAATCTCTAAATAAGAAGTTTTTTTGCCTTTTAAAAATTGAATATATTAATTTCATGTTCAGGGACAACAGAAAAAGTAACCAAAGTAAAACAAACAAACAAGAAAACCTGTCAAATTCACATCCAGAAACACAAACGTGCTGTGGCACTACACTGTTGCCTACATGTGAGGCATGTAGGGGACATGTGTAAATTGTAGCTACAGAGATTAACCTGGGTTACAGTATTCCCGTACAGACACAGATCTAGTCTGTCTCTTATATGCACATTAGCATTTAACACTATGTGTCCTAAGCAAGTCAGTCATATCAAAAGAGTGACCAAAAGGAGGGACTGTGTAGTAATCAGTGAAATTAGTTATGAATGAAAATAAATGAGTTGTTTAAGGACTGTTAAAGATTAGACCAAAAGAATAAATATCTTGTCTGCAGGTTGTGTGGTTATCCTCCATTCTACGATGAAAACGACTCCAAGCTGTTCGAGCAGATCCTGAAAGCTGACTATGAGTTTGATGCACCGTACTGGGACGACATATCCGACTCAGGTGAGGCTCTCCCTGCCTCCTCTTCCTCCTCCATCTTCCTCCACCATCTGTCCTTCCTCGGTCCATCATGTGGCACATATGGTCCACACACCACCTTTCCATCATAGTCGCTGATTTAATCTGCGTGGAATGAAAATATGCCAGAGTATATGCGGGGTTTGGTCCATTACCAGCACGGTTACGCACAAATACTGAAGTAAAACCACAGTTCTAGTTTGCTGGAAGTCTATTTCAGTCACCTATTGTATCAGTGGGGATAAAATCGCATTTTTGGACTGTCAAGTAAAGCCTTGTGTAAAGTGTCAAGTTTCCTCAGAGCAAATAGAAATTGCTCATATCAGAGGAAGAAGACAGGTGCTTATATTTTGAAACCTTTTGGATCGTGTAAAAGTCGCAGAAACACAGGTTTTGAATGTTTTTTAACCAGTAACGTCTTCTCCAGCACTTATTGCACATTTACTGTTTGTCAGTGATTTTGACACAGACACAACTTCCTGCAAAAATTAATGACATTCCCATTATTCTTTTTTGTTAAACTAAATCCTGTAATTCTTATCCAGACCAACTCGTTGACCCAAATGCACCGTTTTGGCTTAAGCATTTTCCTTAGACAGGGTTCGGGTTAGAGGTGTAGTGTCAGTAAAAATCAGATGGTACACACAGCCCAAGTTCTCAGCAGAAACCGAAAAGTGCGGTACTCTATGCAGCATATCTTCACCTGATTGAAATGTCAGAAATTTTCAGTGTCACAAAATGTTTTCTGAGTGGGTTAGTCAAAGAATACAGTTTTAACATAGTTTAAACAGTATGGCGTTTATATGTTTGTTTTTCTCCCAGCCAAGGATTTCATCAGCAGACTGATGGAAAAAGACCCAGCAAAGCGTTTCACTTGTGAACAGGCACTCAGACACCCCTGGTGAGAAACACACACAAGCACATGTGCGCACAAACACACACACACACAGCAACATCACAAAAATCCATCAAATCAACATGGATACTGATGTACATTCAGAAGTATTGACCGAGAAACTGTGTTTTTGTGTCGGTGTATATATATATCTCAGGATCGCTGGGGATACGGCTCTCTGCAAGAACATCCATGAGTCAGTCAGCCGGCAGATCAGAAAGAACTTTGCCAAGAGCAAATGGAGGGTAAATTTTGTTTACTGCAGTTTATTCTCTGTGGTTTTGGCTCTACTGCAATAGACTACATTACCCTATTACAGCTGCTCAGCCAACTGTTTTTAGAAGGTGAATCACTCAGCAATAAAAACCTGGCTTGCCTTATGGGTAAGATCTACCTCTCAGCAGCTATTTATCCCTAAAGAACTCAGAAGAAATGAGAACAAACTTCAGATCTCAAACAGTTCCCATGTTCCACAAGTGAAAATGATTTACTAGGTCATTTTAACACAATATATTTTACCATAACATAACAATATTCTAATAACTCCGGTTTATTGAACTCTGCCGTCACAATAACGCTCAAGAGTTTATGGGCTCAGTCATCAGTTTGAACTCTCTTTAAATAGAACTACATGTTGATTTAGTAAATAATAGTTCCCATTAGTGTACAGAAGGATGATAAAGCAGGGTATACTTTAGTGCAGACCTAAGTTGTGATGGCTCACTGCATTGTCCCAAGGTCAGATTTTTCCTATTGTTTCTATGCTCTTTACAGCAAGCGTTCAATGCCACTGCCGTGGTTCGGCACATGAGGCGGCTGCAGCTTGGCAGCAGCATGGGGAGCAGCATTGACGCTTCCAACCCACCGACTAGGCCGAGTCAGACGCAGAAGTCAGCCCAAGGCCAGAGCCAGGCAGGCCAGAACCAGCCAGCTCAAAACACCGGCCAGACCGCGCAGAGCCAGAGCACCAGCGCTGTCGCCGGCAAAATCTCTTCCATAGATAACAACATAGCAGCTCCCCACAAGGACTGTGAGTATGACTCAGTGGTGTCACTGGCATCAGAAAGTTAAGAGGACACACGTGAGCTGTACATGGGAGTTTGTAGTAACGGTGAATGAGCAAAGTTTCTGTGTGGGAGCATGCTGACTCTTACAGTAATGCCTTGCAGTAGCTTCAGGATTTGGGACATTATGAATTCCAGCAAAAGTACATTTACCTGATTATACTGGATAGGTGTTCCACTTCTTTGCTTTAATAAACTCCTGGGTTGCTCTGGCTGTATGTTTCAGGTCACTGACCTTCTGTATTATGAAACCTGCCCAATCAATTTGACTGTATTTAGCTGGATATGAGACAGTATGTCTCTGAACACCTCAGAGTTCATTCGGCTGCATCTGTCCTGTGTCACATCATCAATAAACACGAGAGTCCCAGTGCCACTGGCAGCCATGCACACCCAAACCATCACACTGCCTCGGCCGTGCTTTACAGATGATGTGGTATGTTTTGCATCATGAGCTGTTCCACGGCTTCTCCATACTTTTGCTTTTCATTATAAAAGTCAAATGTGCTGTTTGAAGATATAAACAGCAGGATTTCTGTTTTTTAGAGGGGTAGCCCTGACGATGGAGGGGTGATGATGTTGATGTAGTACGGTACATATTTACACTTAATACCTTGTCTCGAAGATGGAGCAGTGCAGTTTATTGGTGTAGCTCTCGTTAAATCTTTGAGATGGACACACTACTGCTTTTACAAAGACGGAAAAAAGGGAGACATGTACAAGTTAAGAACCTAATAAATGGATTGGATGTTAGTGTGAGAGAAATGAATAGTGCTAAACCTTGTTCGCATACAGCGAAGACTGAGTTAGTAGGCGGCTGGGCTTGTAATACAATTCTGAACAATAAAAGTGAACCCAAATTACATGAGCTAAGAGCCCGAACAGTGTTACGTTTGATTACCTACGTTATTTTCTATTTTTCCTTCACATGTTTAGCTGTCTAGTGCAAACATGAAACATGCTGTTTCATGTCTTCACTTCTTTATCAAACGGAAACTAATGTTATCTTAGTGATTCAGTCACTAGTGAGAAATGCAAGGCCTGTTGTTTTCTACTTTTTTTCTTTTAAATCAAGGAGGGATTTCAGCTGATCCAGCTTCTCATTCCTTTGTTTCAGGTGTCACTGCACCAGTCACACCCTGCAGTCTGGCATCTGCAGCCTCTTCTCCCGCCACAGGGACGGAGCTGAACCGGCCACACCCATCTGCCGTCCCCGCCCCGGTTCTCACGGAAACCAAGTGACGCCAGGTCCCGCGGGGAACCAGCTGGGAGGCCACGGCGCTGTGAAGCAGGGAGAACGGGAAAGAAAGAGAGATCGTGGACGACCAGTGAGGAAGACGATCGCCCTCTTCTTTGTCGCTCCCCTCTTTGCTTTACTGCCTCTTGGATACGCCCCCCCCCCCAGCCGGTACCCCGCCCTGCTCCTGGGAGAGCAGAGGACTTTACCGCCACCCCACCATTGTCATACTGCACACCCACCAGGATGACGGCGTAAAACTCGTCCTGCCACAGCCACAGCACACCCACTGTCTCACGCTGGGGATGTTTATACAGTTGGCTTTGATCATTACCTGATAAAAGGGTGTCCACTGCTCCACCTTTGAGCTGCAGCTGGTGGTTCATGGTGGAGCTGCTGGTATCTTACAACTTCAACTTCCTTTTTCAATCTGATCTTTCCCGCATCAATTTATTTAGCTTTTTCTTTTTTTAGATTTAACTGTTGGCAAAGGGATTGTTTTACTTTTTATTAACTGCTGTTGATTTTAAAGACGCTATGTGTAACAAACATATTATTGTCAAATTGATATTGCTACATTGGCATAATTAGTGTAAACAAATAAGACGATACCCAAGATGAGCCACATGTAGTTCCTCTTTATTAATAGCTGTTGTTGTGTTAGGACCTAAATTAGAGCCCAGTTCCCCATCATCGCCAGATGCTTGGTCTAAAAAAAGCAAATCTCACTTCCTGTTAATCAAACACATCTCCCTGCCAATCTGACCTGGTAATTGTGGAACACAGAACAGACGGTCGGTCTTCTGAGTAATGCCTTTACTTTTTCTTTTTTTTTAACACAATTTATGCCGATGTAGCAAATTCATGTTGACAGTGATTTATCTGTGTAAAAATGCCACACATAGCACCTTTAAGACATTTCTGTGTCCTTATGGGCTTGGTTGTCTGTTTGTTTGTTCGTGCTTTAAGAAGTGCTTTAAAAGTACCATATGACTGTTGAGATGTGGAAACATGAGTAAGCGCTTTATCTATTTTGCACAGAAAGGATCAGACATAGATTAGCTGCCATTCACATGTGTTTATCAGAGAGAGAGAGAGAGAGTAGAGATTGTAAACCTTTATAAAAAAGAAAAACATTGGATGTCAGAGCATTGTACAACTTGTTCATTGTCTGAAAGATTCTGATTTGTTGATTATTTTCTTACTTTATAAGACTTTTATAATTAATTAATTAATTAATTAATTAATTAATGTTTTATGAAACATGGACTAGGTTTAGGATAGAATTAGAACAGATAGAGATATGTATTTACTGGAAAACACGTCCGGTTGAGAATGTCAGAAACTAAAGATGGATTGTCATTTGACTTCCCAAAGGAACTACAGGCAGCGCAGCAGAGTTACTAAAAGAAAGCCCTGGTGGGTCCTCAGAGACACAATCCAAAAAGAAGAAGCTGTAGCCTGCCGTTGTTCTTTACGTCTCTAATGAAGCCATGATCTCACCTTCTTTATTTGTCAAGCTGCACCCAGTCCAGAAGTGCTCAGGGAAAACTGCAGCTGCACTGTCGCTGGTCAACACCAGTTTCCTGATTTAGTCTTTTTATTTTGGGGTTCGTCACAGTCCGGCCGTTGCAGGCAGCATTGCAGTTAATGATCCAGGCTTCAGGATGTTAGCTGTGTCCTTACTGTAGTGTTGTATTGGTGCGTGACTTGAGCGTTGATCATGTAGACCTGGACTACTAATGACCATATACTTACATGGGCTCACTGCAGGGAACAGCAGGGCATCGATGCTCACTTTTGAGGCTTTTTTGAAGCATTTCCAAAAACGTTGTGAAATGTAATTAAACACTGGAAGCAGTGATTCACCAGCCATTTCAACTTTTTGACGCTGGCTGATACCTGCAGTGCTTTTCAAAGAAGTTGGGACAGGGGCAAATTTCCTAATGTGCGGCATCACCACTTGTTTCAACTATTTGAAAAACCAAGCAGGCCGATTGCTGTAGTTTTGAAAGAAAAATGTTTATCCCGTTATTCTTTAATATTGGTTCTCAGCTGCTCCACAATGCTTCTGATGGCTTTCAGAAGCATTTATGAACACATGCAGTGATTTCAACTAAAGAAACTACTATGACAGTAACTCATCACCAGTAAGGTGCAACTAACCTGTCCTATGGTGGCGTAATTCTAGATCCCTATGGACAGTTTATGCTTGTCACTGTAGCCCTAAAACATGCAGGTGGAAAATAGTTAAAAGTAAGTAATCACTTTTTCTGCTTATATACTAGCACCTAGCATAGCTTTTTTCCAGTTGTTCAGAAGACTACTGCAGTCTAGACAGTGACAGGTCCACCAGGTTTTTTAGGCATTAAGCTACTTTTCCACTCATTATTTCTGCCCCAACTCTTTCAAACACTTTGCTGTCTTTAATTATATAATGTGGATAATGTGTTTTATCTAAACACAATAACATTTCTCACTATCATTGCTTCATGTTTTCTTCATGCTGTTTTCAAGTCAGTGCAGAGATTAGGACATGCTAAATCAGTGCATTCTGTTCATTATTCGACATGTTGTCCCAACTTTTTTGGAAACAGGGCTCTAAAAAGATGGGCGGATTGACGGCGTGGTATTTTTGACTAATAACCCCACTTTTGTTTTCTTCACTTAATGGAACTGTTGAGCATGGCTATTGTGTCACGAGTGGTAATGGCCTTTCCTGTCCCAGAAAGCAGAGCCGTACAATGTAGGGTGCTCACTCACACATATCAGATTGTCATGTCTTTATTCGATGCAATCTTACCAATCCCTTTATTGAATTGTAGCCAAAGACTATTGCTTGCTAATGAAGACAATTTGGTTCATTCTGCAGTGCTTGACAAATTAGAACAAAACTAGCCAGATGTAAAGTAGTTCAAGACGGAAACTAAGGGCTTAATTATAGCTGCAAAATAACCTAAAGAGAACGTTTTGTGACCTTTTATCTTTTCACAATCTGTTGCCATTTTTACATTATTTTTATTGCCTGAATTGTGTTGCTAAAAATCTGCATATTATTCATAGTGCTTCTCTCAATATGTGGCAGTATGAGGTGGGAGTGAGGTCACATTGAGATAAAATTTGAGTTACGGTAAAAATGACATAAATCTACACTCACCAAAGCTTTCTGGAATTCATCTTTGGTTCACTGCACCGTCTGTGTGTTAGGCTCCATCGACCATCTAGATTATCATTCGTTTGCCCTGTTCCCTCACTGAAAGGATAAGGAGTAATGTTTTTCAAATATTTCTACTTTTCTTATCGTCAGATAATGATGAAGTCACAATAGGGAGAAAGTGGCTGGAAATGTCCAAAATTACTGTGGCGATGCAGAATAATATTCGGCTCTTGCTTCCTTTGAAATGGTTGCTTGAAACATTGGGACCAGTCTGCAACCACTCGCAGTCAGCTGCCCCCTTACAAGCTACTTTGGTGTGTCAGGAAGGCAATAAAATGGCAGTAAGACAAAGTCAGTCTGCTATCAGTTTGTGATTGAATGGAATCAAGTTGGTAATTACGTGCAGTCTGTTTGTGATAACACTGATTAAATATGATAAATGGGTTAAAATTGCAAATTTGTTGCTGTCTTCATACACAGAGATTCACATTATATACTTGGAGAGTCCAGCCAGAACCTCATAGATTTGAAACACAGACTCAGAAATTACTCTAGAAGTAATGACTTAGCTGCTGCATGATGACAATTTTACTTCAAAATGGCATAGGTGCTTGGCAACCTTGCATTATTTGTATTGGAACATAACCAAACTACAACCAGTTGGAAACCAGCTGAGACGAGTCCTTTACTGAAAAGAAGCTGCACGGCAGCTGAGTTGCACTCACTGGCACACACTGACTGAGATTGATTGCAGTGTGTTGGCAATTTGTCTGTGTTTAAAATGTGTTAATTTACACACCAGTTATTTCCAACCCTTCACAAAGCTGTCTTATATTCTGCCATTCAGAGTCTGTGTTTGGAGACAGGTTGCTTTCCACCAGCCAACTTACTATCAACTGTGGTCACCCAGAGGTTTTGAGGGTGTTAACCTCTGGACAACCAATTGGTTGCTGCAACTACTTGAAATTGGTCATTAAAAGCAGAAAACATGACACTGGTTTTTTTTAAGTTCCAGGTTATCATCCTATTTTTCTCTAGCATGACTAAGCCATAATGCCATGAAATGTCCAAAACCAGCATTGTCTTTAATGGCTCTTACCTAGTTTACAAAGTTCTTGCCCCATCTGAAGCTCTGAACCCGGAGTCCTTCCTTCTGTCAGATTTTTAAAAATAAGAAGCAAATTTGTATGATGAAACTACTTTGTGTGTTCATGTGATGAAGCAACATTTCCAGCCTAATCCAGCAGTGCGTCTAAGGTTTCAGATAAAACACAGAAAACACCTGTTTGTAGGCTGCACTCGTTCACGGGAAGAAAAGTGTCATTTATAACTTAGAAATCCATCAGCTATATTACAGAATGTAAAGTCCCAGAAAGATCATAAACTCCTGATTATGTATTTTAGGTTAAGAGTTAAGTTAGTCACATTATGGGATGCATTGGACCCAATGCATATTGGAGAAATTAAAAGTCAGTATATCTTCAGCTTTTCATTCTGTCTGTGGCAGTGCGATATTTTAAATATCCTTTTCATGGATGGAAGACTTTGCAAAAACCACTAATAATGCTACAGTTGTCGTTTATTAAACTACGGTCTCCGCAGACTGTACTGTTTTTCAAGCACTATAGAATAAATTGTAAAACTTGCATAATATATTGTGACACTGCTGATGCAGAGCAGATACTTCTCGGTGTCATGAAGACTATAGATTGGCTGAAAACACTTCTGTTCCTTTATGCACAACGCTGTAGCAACCAAGCAAGTCTGAAGTTTAATGAGTACAGTACAGTATGAATATTTAAGGCAGCGCGTGTCAGGGCAGTCACAAAAACACTGCCTGCACACAGATAGTTGAGATTACCGAAGGTCTGCATTTATTATGACACATTTTTCTGAGAGGAAACTAATCCGACTCTGACGTCAGTCGATGTATACTGAAGGGGACTTTCGACCATGTAAGGGCTTTATTCCAACGACCACCTTAATCTTATTCTTCACTGTTATCGTGTCTATTTACCCAGTGATTGCTATGCATTTTTTTAAAAGCATTTTTAAGTGTGTTGTCACTGCTTGTTTTTCTGGAAAGCATGATCAGGAAACAAAGGAAAAACATCAGCAGCGCTAGTTAAATCTATTTAAGACCATTTCACTCACTCACCTATTATTATTATTATAAAATTTGAATGAGCTACATTAGGGGTTTAAGAGGTTGTTCAAAGAGGTAAATGAATTAGGAATACCGTTCATTAAATGTGACGTCGTCCACTTTGGATTGGACGTGTGGGTTTGTGAATGTGCTGTGAGGCAGGCAGAGGGTTCAGGTTCGTGCTCCTCTGTGGTTTTATGTCTGCTGTTTTTGTTTGCTAGAGAGAGAGAGAACATAAATGTAATCCAAATGAGTCTTTCCATGTTAAAGATGCTACTGTAAATAGATTGTGAATACCGATGATCATTTTCAAGGTGATATTTACGAATGTTTTGCTGTACAGGCACGTGTGAGTGAGTGAGTGAATGAATGAGTGAGTTTGCAAGGGAAGTTGATTGTATCCTCTGTGGAATGTTTTAATGTAAAAA
>VOQK01033145.1:12140-23874 GCA_015052645.1 Benitochromis conjunctus
GATGCCACAATTCTCTAATTGGCTGAGGCCTCGAGAGCTAACTGATTGTAATGGGAGCGTATTTGCTGCTAGAAGAGGTGTCTGTGTGATTTTAGGCTGTCAAGAAAAGTCAACATTCTCGTATGGGCGCATGTTGGGCAGGTGGGGGGGATTTATGTGGACCTCTCACATCTAATATACATTGAAAGAGAACAGGAAGACTGCCCTAAAAGTTTGAGTAGCTGGAACAGCATTCTCACTCTTTCCTTGAAATGCATTTGATAAATGTGCGAGTTGAAAGAGTGAGCAATTCCTGTCACATCGAGTTTCCACATATACTGCAGCTTTCACACTGCTTCGAAGATGCATTAGTTCTCCCTTTATCACTTTAATCCAATGGGCCCATTCTACACGGGGGATTGGATTTAGAAGCTGCTGATTTGCCTGCAGCATGCTAAATCGTGCATTGCTTTAACTACAGTGTCTGCTGGTGCCAAAGTCACGGAAAGACATGCTCGCAAACAGATAACTAAAAGATTCTGCTGTGTGGTATTTTTAAGCAGGCATTTATTCTGTCTCCTGAACTACCACAGTCAAGCCCCGGCTAACGAAAAAACATGTTTGGGCTATATGTGTGTGATTGGCAGTGGATGACTTCCTTTCAACACCATAGAAACAACATTCCTAGGTGCATTTTCTTGTCCGCGCCTTTCAGACAGCTATAGCAACAGAGAAGGCGAGCTGCCCTCCTCGCTCTTTCTCACAACCAGCTTTATGATTTTTTTCTCACTCTCTGTCTGTCTTCTGATTTATCAAACACCACCTGTCTGTCAGTCTTTCAAATGCTCACAGGTTTCCAGTCAGCACATCTCAGCAGAGAGATCTCTGTGTTTCCCTTATCCACCAGTAAACTCAGTCTAACCATTCTGCTCTCCCTTTTCTTCTCCTGCCAAAACACATGCATAAGTACACAGCGCCATATAAACACAGACATGCTTCTCATGCCTTACCTAAGCCTTTCTCACTGCTTGTCTGTCGTGTCTTTGTGCAACCCAGATGACTTCAAGTCTGAGCTGAGGGAACAGCTTCCTCTGATTGCGGGGTCAGCAGCAGCAGGAGTGGTCTTTATTGTTTCCCTTATTGCTATCTCCATTGTTTGCAGCAGGTAACCAGATTTTCCTTTGTCTTGTCTCTTGTAATACACTAAGAAGATGTTGAAAAATGTTTCACGTCGTTGCAAAAAATATACAGTATCTGTGTCCCACATCGGTTCTCATTGTTTCTGATAATAAGTACTAAAAAAATCCAACATGTGACAACATTGCAGGTAAAATTCCACCAGACACTCAACATATATGGTTTGTGTCATTTGCTCTATTAATGGTGCTAAAATAAAAATCAGCGGTGTGTAAGATTCCTAAAATTACTGACATTTATATTAATCTTTTGTAAAAACATTTCTGAAACATAACTGTGGTGCTGTCACGTTACGGTTATGCTCTGGAACTGGAACCGTGTAATATGTGAGTGCCCTACATGTAGTCACATACCATTTATTAGTGCAACAAGACTTTCACTAGATTGGATGACAGGCATACTGAATAGTAAAGGCACGCACAAATTTGATGGAACGGGAAAGCAAAATTGTCATTTGAAATGGAATACTCAATTCCTTAGAGAACTTAACATCTCCTACTTTGCCCCGTTAAGCCAATTTCATTTTGCGGCGGTTTGTCACATTGTCACATTCACGTCTTGCTCCACTTTAGATATATGAAAGTCAAATTTTCTGCAGGGCTGTGTGCAAGTTTGAGCAAGTAAAGTGTTCATCAAATGGGCCAGGCTCTTTTGATGCTGAGACAGAGGAGACAGATGAAAAGGAGTGAGATCCTATCAAGGTCTAATTAAAAATCAGCTCATTTTCATAAACTTCATTTGCCATTTCTAACCCTTTGCAGCTGATTCAATTTCAGCCACGTCATTTTCAGCCCGTACACAAAAACACCAGAAGTAATAAGATCATGTTTACTTCTTTCATCTTGTCACCCCTCCCCCTCGCTATCTGTCTCACTCGCTCTGTCTTTCCTTTCCCAATACTCATTGCACGTTTATAGGAAAAGAGCATATTCCAAGGAGGCGGTATACAGTGACAAGCTGCAGCATTACACCACAGGAAGAGGTGAGTCTTCCCTATTACTTACAGCTGCTCTAAGTTACTGGTTAGGTTTTGATTCTGTATTGTATGCTTTCTTTATCTGTCTATCTAAATATCACACATCCGTTTTCCTTTTCCTCTACTGTTGGAATATAATCAATAATGTAAGCCATCTAAAATGAATAATCATGCATTACAGATATGGAAAATGTATGTAGCTAGTGTCTGTGGTTCAAAGGGAACATTTTCCCTACTTTTCACCGTGACATTGACTGACATCTCTTAGGGCTGCATGATAGCCATGACTGAGCTGCGTTTTAAGCACTCCCTGGGCACTGACTGATCAGGGGAAGTAGCCTGCAGGGACACACATATAACCTCTGACAAACAGTCACACATGCACAAAAGAAATGTGTGTAAATTGGTGCGTCAAAGAAAGCCTTATGTACTGCCAACCTAGCAGTCTGAGAAAGGGTTTACTCAAGGGGATTGAATTTTGTTGAGCCTGACACAGCAAATGGCTTCAACACAGTCACTTTGTGTCAAAGCTACGAGAATGGTAGCTTGGGGCTTATTAAAACTGCTCTGGACAGAGGAGTCGGTTTTGCCACAGTCAGGGATGCACTGTAATTAACATAAGTCATGAAAATAAAAGATAAGAGTTGTTTCCAGCCTTAATTATCAAATGAAGGATCTAAGGTGGGTACAAAATAAAATGCTAATAAGGAAACCTTTACAATGCCGACACACACACAAGGTTTTTCCCCACCCTGTGATGCATTGTTTTTTTTGTGTGTGGTTTTTTTTTTGCTTTTCTGTCAAGATTTGACTGGCAGTTTTGTAATTGCAGTATTCAGTGCAGCAATAAAATAGACCAACTCAAACAATTGTTTTGGGTGATCCTCCAAAAAAATGTGCTTGCCAGCTTTCACCCAGCTGTCAGCTCCCCCAGATGTTGCCACGCGCATCTCATAATATCGCCTCATTTGCAGCCCACCTCAAGAGAGACGTTGCTAATACTGTAAATTCAGTGGTGCAGCCTGATGGTCATGCTTATGAAAGAAATCAGACCTTTAACATTACGCAAACTCCTGCTTGTGATGTTCATGTGAACACAAGTCAAGTGTTGCTGCTGCGGCTTAAAGCAATCACCTCCGTCAGATTCAGTGGTTTTTGTAACGTACAGTATCGTCACTGTGTACACTGTTTAAATTTAATTAAGTGGATTAATTGAAGGATTGAAACTATTTTGCAGTTTTCTATTTTGAAAAAAATCAAAATGTCATTCCTGGTTAAGTCTCTAAAATATTTAATAACTCGTGTTTTTGGGCAGTGTGAAAGGTTGGATTGCATCTGTGAACTGCCATCATCAGGCCTCTCCACAATGTTCTATTTTGTTTAAGTATGGCCTTTGGCTGGGCCACTCATGGTTTGCATTTTTTATTCTAACATGCAAACCGCCAACTGGCTCATACTTATTCTTCCTTTCTTTCATTCACACCAGTGTTCCTATTACAATGTCTAAGAAGCCACCACACAGCATCGTCTTGTTATCTCCATAGCCATAGAGATGTTATTAGACAGGAAATCATGCCATAGTGCTTGGAGTTCTACCCACTGAGTTCAATTTCTGTCTCATCAGATGAGATAAACTTATTCCTGATGCTGCTGGATGCATTTAACTGATGTTCAGTAATCTCAAAGCAGCTGTCAAGGCTTAGACTCAGACTAGCTTCTTTTCAGCCCCCAAGACCCAAAGACATGATTGAAGCAGTGCTTCTACTGAGATGATCGTCCTACAGCAGGTTTCCCAAGTTTCTTATCTGGACCTCCAAGCCTCCGCCTGATTGATCAGTGGGTTCTTTCTGAATAAGGCCTTTCTCCCTCTGTCTCAATTTGGTCAGACATTTCTAAGAATAGTCTTGCTGCTTCCAAAATTATTCAATTTCACGATTATTAATGCCACTGTGTTTCTTGGAGCACTTGGCTTTAAAAATGGGTTTATATTTGCCTCCACGTATGCCTAGCCACAGTTTTATCACAGGGGTGTACTGAGTGTCCCTGTGACTCCATGGTTTGGCTTCTGTCCTGACATTAAGTGTGATCTTAGGACTTCATGTACTCCTTTTGCACAGATTCCTAAAAACATGTCTTCACAGCATTATTGGGAGTTACCAAGCGTAGAATAAACAGTAGAATTCTATACTTTTATCTCCTAATTAAATCTATAACATAATAAAGCAGATAAAAAGTGAAGGAATCAGAGTAATTCATTACTGCACTGCTCTGCACTCCCCTCCATGCTCTAAGCATTTGCAGTTTTTCTCAGGGAAACATTTCCTTTTAGCCTTTAACTCACACCGACAACCCGCCTAAACAAGTTAACAGACATTTCTAAGTACTAAATGTCTGTGTTGTGCCCTCATGTTTCCACATGACTGCCAACAAATTCTAAATTACAAATGTTCAGGCCGTACTTGTTGCCCTGTAGCTGCAGATGTTATTTGCGCTTCAACATCTGGTGCTCACACTCGATGAAAATGAGAATGGAAACTCATTGAAAAGAACTGGTTAGTTCTGGGTGGATGTAAAATATGCTTATACTGCATGTTTCCTTTATACGTGGAAGTTCACCCGTCATCCTAAATATGTTAAAATATTATAATTAACAGCTTGAACCTTTCCTCACTTTTCAAACTGAAAACAAAAAGAGTTGCAAACGGCGCAGCATGCCTGAAAAATCCCCACAAACATTTCACGTTCTGTTTTTTTTTGTGACTCCATACAAAATGTAGAACCCTTATGTGCTTTCCATACTAATAAGCCACAATAAGTAATAAGTGTGTGTTTGACAAATACTTTTCTGACATCAAACAATAGCTAATTAGTTAATATTTAGGAGGGAAACGCAGCTCATTATATTTAGAGCCACAGAGTAGATTAGTGTGCATCTTAGACCTACATAAAACACTCTAGGGATATATTGCCCTGTACATAAATCACATAAAGTATTTAAATGCTATATAGTGAAATCACAAATATTGTCAGGCAAAGGGAATTAGAAGAAATTATGTTTCCTTGGTGACAGGCTAATGTATGAAACATTCCCTTTTAACTTAAAAAGATGAGCATTTATGGAGCTATTATTTCATTCGCAGACATTTTTGTTTGTCTTTGGGCAATATATAAAGTGTTTGTAGTAAAACCAGTAATCTGATTGTAGCCATTGCCAGTAATAGATTAATGTAAGCATTACGGCTCTGCAGTTGATTTGTGGATACATTAGGACCATTACATAAACGACCGGGGCAGACTAATAGCAGGCTAAATTTCGGACATTGGTGAAAATAACATGGTTAAGTGCATTGCAGTACACTGTAACTTATAATG
The DNA here is from genome assembly GCA_015052645.1 of Benitochromis conjunctus. NCBI lineage: Eukaryota > Metazoa > Chordata > Actinopteri > Cichliformes > Cichlidae > Benitochromis > Benitochromis conjunctus. The sequence goes on from VOQK01033145.1 coordinate 17,665, forward strand.
CCTGCCAGCTAATAGAAATGAATAGAATCAACTTTATTGTCCAACAGAGTGGAAATTTGTCTGAGTACACTTAACCATTTGAACAATTATGTCATAAACTTTGTCCTAATTTATTATATCAATCTAAGCTCTATATCTGTTGTGGTATGCACGTGTCCGTGAGCCACTGTGGCAGCCTTGGATTCTTTCCAGACAGAGTTGTTGTTTTATACGTTGGTCCAAAATAGAAATGACTTCTGGATACATTTGCTTCGTACTCTCAGATGAAGAGCCTATGAAATATTAAAGTAAGAATCTATTTTTTATCCAGTGGCCATAAAAAGATGAGTCCAGTTAACCAGGGCTGTGCCACAGGGAGGACGATAAACTGTTTGCATTTTAAATTATACATGAAAATGGGCTATGGACTGTGAATTAGATAGTAATGGCTGTACATTTATTTTGGAGGTATGTGCACAAGAGCTTGAGTTTTTGAGTGTGAGTGTGCTGCCATAAGCTTGCTGTTGTATGCTCCCCGCTGAGATTTTGAGTCCTACCCAGTGGTGCCGCTAAGTGAGCAGCTTGGCGACATTTGTAAATCGAATGACTTTATGGAATGCAAAGCTGTAAACCCTCTGATGGATTAACTTGAATCCAGTCTGTATGGAATCTCTAATGAGCAATTACACTCACACAGACAGGGTTGAAAGCAATTAGTGTGGTAACTAGAATCAGCTTCTAGTCGAGAGCAAGGTGAGGCACCTTGATCCCAGGACTAGACCCTATTCTCCTTTTGTCTCCTGAGACTCCTCCCTCCTTCTCTGTGGCTTATGCAAAGGACTAGGCACAAATTGACTTGATGGAGATGGGTTTATTCCAATCATGGCTGCAAAGATTTTGCCTAAACAGCTCTGAGAAAGAAGGCTGCCCTTGGGTGTAGCTGCAAAAATGATGATTTGAAGTCTACTTGCTCGCTGTCCATCTTGTGGCAGCATATTGAATTTGTTTACAAGTGTTTCACTTAGCCTGTCGACACAGAAAATCTGTCCCTTTTTTTTGCAAACATCGCCAGTCTGTGAACTGGTCTCACCTACTGTAGAATGGCATAAAGAGCTAGTTGATAGCATAGCGGCTTTATCTCTTTATGAGCTCCTATAGGGAAAGATTGCAGGAAAATTGGTTCTACCACTATCAAAGAGCAGATACTGCTAGGGTAAGGGATAAAGGGGTGAAAAAAAAGTCTACATTTACTCTTTCTATATTCCCTCATCTGTTCCTTTATCCCTTAATCTCCCTCCCTCTCTTTGTCTCTCTGTCTCATTCTCTCTCTCTCTCTAGCTCTTTTCCTCTCGCAAGCACTGAATCACCACCATTTTGTTGTCTGCCTCTACATGTTTTTGAGCCAGTTCCTTTAATTCTCCACCTACACTCTTTGATGTGTTCAGTACACGTTCATTTTAATTTACACATTGCAGTGCTTTGGCCCCTCTCTAAGCAGGATAATAGAGCAAATGGAGGTATCATCATTTGCAGCGAATCAAAAGTTTAGAGTGATTATAAGTAATAGTGTGACTCTGTGATTTAAGCTAACACTTGGGGGTTATTTGAATTCACCAACCATGAACTCAAGACCCCAAAAGAATAGTTTCATCTTCTGGAAAGCTCACTGAGCACTTTGGTTGTTCTAGAACTCTCATTGCGAGCCGACATGTCTAACTGCCCCTCCCCACTGGGCTGCCCGACCCACTTCTCAGGCTCTCCGGGGATGAAGATCTACATTGACCCCTTCACCTACGAGGACCCGAACGAAGCTGTACGAGAATTTGCCAAGGAGATAGATGTTTCCACTGTCAAAATAGAGGAGGTCATTGGTGCAGGTATGGCGAATCTCCGTGCGTGCATGCTTTTGTATTTTGTGTGTGTCAGATAAATGTGGATTGTTGAGTTGTTGTATGTCATATAAAAACCTTAATCTGTTCAAGGTCATGAAGAACAACCGTTTTGGCAGCCACTTCAGATGGGAACATGTCAAGGGCCTATGTCAAGTGTACTAGCAGTATATAGGCCACCTACCCAGGGACCTAATGTCATCAGAAATAACTCGACCCTCTCCGCCTTTTCTTTGTGCTTCTGTGTTTTTGGATCTTGTAGATTTGGCTTTGATCACGTTCAGCCTTTGCATCATTTCTTCCCCATTTACTTTACATGTAAATTGCAGTAAACGTGCAGACATTTAGTTTCCTGTCCTTGCTTTCTTGTTTTTGTCTTTGTTTGAGAATGGCCTCTTAGGTATTATTACTGTATATTAAAATTATAACCACACAGTTAGGTCATGATTGCTTTCAAGCGAACTTTGACTCAATGGATTCAGTTTAGTATATCCATGTGTCTGGTACATGTCCCTTTCTTTGGAATCGAACACATCTTTTCTACAGCTGAGAGGACACGCTGACATCATACATGCTGGTTCATATGGAAGCTAAAATATCCCGGGTAATGTTACTGGGCCTGGAGTACCTTTTGAGCGCAGGCGGCCTCAGCAAGCTAGGTGTGAGGAAGTGACAGAGATACAATAGGGATAAGGATGCAGTGGGATCAGCTAATTAAAGGTTTTTGTTGATTTCACTATGTGTTGTCTCTCCAGGACACCAAGGTGGGGATAATTAATCATATGGGTTCCAGAAATTTGCCAGAGAGTGCATGCCGGGTATTGTATGATAGGGGAAAATAAAGGCACTTGCCACCCTATGCTGTGTGTCAGAAGAGCCATACTGTATTATATGATAGCAAGATATAACAGGTTCTATAAAAGCACTTTAGGTAACTTTAAAACCGGACATGGAAATTATGATGTGATTAGCTCTACTTTTGTGTGAAGACTTTTTGTGCTAACAGAAGGAAATGAGGAAACTCTTCTTTCTCTTTCGAACTAGGTGAATTTGGGGAAGTCTACAAGGGCCGTTTGAAGCTACCTGGCAAGAGGGAGATCTATGTAGCCATCAAGACCTTGAAGGCTGGTTATGTGGAGAAGCAGAGGCGGGACTTCCTGTCTGAGGCATCAATCATGGGCCAGTTTGACCACCCGAACATTATCCGTCTTGAGGGTGTAGTCACAAAAAGCCGTCCAGTTATGATCGTTACTGAGTTTATGGAGAACGGTGCCCTTGACTCCTTCCTCAGGGTGAGTGATTTTTTATTTTTTTTAAATGCGTGTACTCTGTCACACAAAGTTGCAAACAGCTTTATGGTGATATCTAAAGCCATATGTGTGAGTTAAATGGAAGCTTGGCAATCTGAGACTGAGAAGCTAATTGGAAGTAAATTGTAAAGCAATCCCACTAAAGCAGTTCATGCTAAGAATCCCTCCTAATACAAATTGGAATGAGCCTTCTTAATCTGTCCAGTGCCAACAGAGAATATGTGTCATGACAATGAACTTGATTTTAGTCATTCTTAATTTGAAAATTTCCACTCTGGCTAGCTTTATCAGCCTTTAATTTAATGCCTGGAGCTATTAATGGACTCTTCACTCTTTCTTTTATACTCAGGATTGAGCAGACATACAGCTTAATCAATATTCAGCTCTCTTTTTTCCTGCTTCAATCTCATGGATTGGTGTTCTATTCCACTTTGATCTAGGGTGGGTTTAAATGGGTTCTTTGAAGTTGGCTTTGCTAACCGCCACATCCGACTTGTGTTTCCATCGATCTCTCTTACCCTCTTATTTGTTACTGTGTTTCTGGGGTTCAAAGCTTGCTCTTCAGAGCATTCACACAGGGGTAGGGGCACCATTCTTGGAGTTTAAAGAGATGGATGCCTGCATGCCTGATGGGAACAATGCTCTAACACCTACACTGAGTAAGATTGGCTGCAGGAATCCGATTTGCTTATTTAATACAAGTACACTCTTCCTCTGGACATTAAAAGGATTCGAAAGGCAAGACAGGAACTCAGTGTGTTGATTTTATAATTGCAAAGTGTAACCAACAAACGAGATTAAAAGAAATAAACTCAAAGATAACTCAAAATAAGGGTCTTGTATGTAGCTATAACAACATGACTCCTCTTGTTATCTGCCATGTGCATGTACCCCATGGCTGTGATAATAATGATCTGCTGCAAGGCTTACCTCATGCTACAGAAGAAGATGAGAATCCAACTGAGCAGCCTTGACTCAAACTGAATTTGATTACGGTACACGTTGAATGAGGAAGTGGAGTGATGAATTTAAGTCAACATGTGTTAATGATTCAGTAAGAAGAAACAGCGTAATTATTTTTTTTTGCCTATTAAAACTGATTGTATTAGCCTTTGCTGAAATCTGCGACCTCCAGCTTTGCTCATTTACAGCATGGCAACGGCATGACATAAGCTCTGCATTTTTATTTGTTTTCCTCCCTGTCCTCCAGCAAAATGATGGTCAGTTCACAGTGATCCAGTTGGTGGGAATGATGCGTGGGATTTCTGCAGGAATGAAATACCTCTCAGAAATGAACTACGTCCATCGTGACCTGGCTGCACGGAACATTCTTGTCAACAGCAACTTGGTGTGTAAAGTGTCCGACTTTGGTCTGTCACGCTACCTGCAGGATGACACGTCTGATCCCAGCTACACCAGCTCTCTGGTGAGTAATAATTGTGTTTTCCTTTGTCTGAGTGTCACGGGGAAGCTGTTATTCGCGTAGTGGTTATCTAAATATAATTTAAAGTTTCCAAACGTCTTTTGCTGACATATAAACCAATTGAAAAACACCACCTATCAGTCTAATAAGTTTTGCTACTGACAATGTCTCACTCTTTTTGAAGGTCTTGCAGACCTTTCACCTTTTCAGCGCCTTTCATTTTATATGAGCTGTCACTCTTTGCTTCCTCATCCTCCTTCCACTCTTCCCTATACCCTGCAAGTCACGGACCGGAGGTCTGTCACATCTTCATTAGTGTGGAGACAAGCCTCCTCTGGGAAGGCTCTCTCGTTGGCATGCCCAGAGTGCAGAGAAACCAAAGGGCATTGCAGCCTCTCAAACTGACATCTCTCACCCTTCTCTCTCTCGCTCTCTCTCCCTCTCTCTCTCTCTCTCTCTCTCTCCCTCCTTCCACTCTCTCACTCCTCATTCATTATTACTGGAGCATCATGGGAGGCTTTGGCTCCTCATTAACTCCTCCACGCTACAGATCTGTAATTATTAGCAGCCATCGTTAGTTCATCTTCTGCCTCTCCTCTTTCTAATTCATAACACACTTTTACACCCTTGCAAACACACGGCGTAGGTCATTAGGACTCCCGACATGCCTTAGGTTGTGTGCTGGGATTTAGTTGAGTGTGTGTGTGTGTGTGTGTGTAGGAGCATATAAGGCACCGTGTGGACACATGTGTGTCTCTGTTCGCCACGACTGATGTGCACGTTTCAAGGATCAACTCATTAACCCATTAAGTTATTAACACTCACGCACACACACACACACACACACACACACACACACATATATATATATATACATATATATATTTACACATTAGGGCTGTCAAAGTTAACGCGTTAACGTGGATTAATCCGTCATCACGATTAATGTGATTAAAATTTTTAATGCATTTAACCCATCTGGAGCGCATAATGTCTCAAAATACCGGAAATGTGTCTGTCAATGCATTTCGAGCACTTTGTCCAAAGTTTGCCCATTGTGCGCTTCAGATGGGTTAAATGCGTTAAAAATTGTAATCACATTAATCGTGATGACGGATCAAGCCGCATTAACGTTGACAGCCCTAATATATATATATATATATATATATATACATCTGCCGGTGTTACATACCATGAAAGGACAGGCCCCTGTATGTACCTCCAGCAGATAGAGGAAGTAGCTGACATCCAGAAATCCTACCAGTGGCTGGACAAAGCTGGACTGAAAGACAGCACAGAGGCACTAATCATGGCAGCACAAGAACTGAGAATAAGATCCATAAAGGCTGGGGTCTACCACACCAGGCAAGACCCCAGGTGGAGGTGGATGCCCCTGAGACAATCCAGCACATAACAGCAGGGTGAAAGATGCTAGCAGGCAGGGCATACATGGAATGCCATAACCAAGTGACCGGCATAGTATACAGAAACATCTGTGCCGAGTACGGCCTGGAGGTCCCGAGGTCAAAATGGGAGGTGCCTTCAAGGGTGGTGGAGAATGACCGAGCTAAGATCCTGTGGGACTTCCAGATACAGACGGACAAAATGG
>VOQK01033149.1:0-13345 GCA_015052645.1 Benitochromis conjunctus
TGTATATAGCAGGATCACACATTGTTTTTATTGCAGTTCACTACATGATCCAGCCTGTGTACTGTTGCCTCTGTACATAAAAAAAAAAAGAAGGAACCAAGCCAATGAATGGGGAGGGGAGGACAGATGAAACAGATAAAGACAAAGGAAGATAAATATTCAAAGGAAGAAGATTAAGACGAAGATAAGAACTGTGTGTTGATGGAGTTCAGGACCTTGGTGCACAAATTCATTTGCAACATAAACTATTGTCAACCTCTGTCACTAATTTTACATTACATATAATCCAATAACAACACAAAACATTCTCGTTTCTCTCCTCTTGTCACCTCAATTTGCTTCTCTGAGTTTAAAAACCTTTGAATTTCTTGCTTAAAATTAAATGAATTACACAGTATACCAATTTGTTGGAGACGCTGGAGAGTTATAATAAATGATAACATCAAATTTACATATTAACATACATGTACTGTGTAGAAAACACGCTAGTGATTCTGTAAAGCTGTGCATTGGCTCAGCCTTTGACCTAAACGCCAAGTTTAACTTAACTCGGACGTGCTGCTGCCATTAAATTCAAAATGTCTATTTTCTCAGTGTTTCACTGTGAATTAAATTTGGGTTTCTGAGACTTGCACATCATTGCATTCTGTTCTTATTCACATGTTACAATTGGGGGAATTGGGGTTGTAAATATAGTAATTTTTTGTTCCAAAAATCCACAATGGCGACAGCAATAAATAAAGTTAAGGCGTCAAAATGAAGAGATTCACTGCAGCTCTATCAATCTTTCAGTCTATTAGCAGAGTGCCATGATGATAATAAGGCTTTAAAAATCTCAATCAAAAGACTTACAGTGGAAAATTTAAGACATCACTAAAATCATATTCATCCACGAGTGTCTGTTTGAAACTTCAGAGCCTAAATAAACCAAATGCTTTATAGAGAAGAAATTCATCAACATGCTGCACACTAACAAAAAGCATAGCATGTAGCTATAGCTAAGAAGTGACAAAATAGTTCAGCTCCTCAGTGGCTGACACACTTTAAGCACAACATGAGACACAATCCACAGCTGACACAACAAATCTAATTTGCTTGTTGTCTGAAAACATCATTAGCTTTTCTGACCTTCTCCATCTCAATAGCAGCTCACAGTTGTGCAGCCCTGTTGTGCTAATGCCTCAAATTGGGAAGAAGCCCTCATAGGATTCAGTTATAAACAGAGTCAGACATTGCAGTGCTAAAAAATAAGTATGGTGAAAAATACAGGGGGGGGAAAAAAGCTTATGGAGCTCTAGGAGTGTTTTTGGCCAAAAGAAATTGTCGTGCTACTGAATCACAAGTCTGCTGTTAGGAGTCGATGGTATTTCTAAATTGATGATGCAGATTATGACTGTAATAAAAAGTTAACCATAGTCCCTCACTGAGGATTTTCCCTCAATAAAATAAGAAAAAACAAAAAATGATTCAAACTAAACCAGAAACGCAGAGAAATGCGATGTCAGGGCTTGTTTTCCACCAACTGAATTAAGCAAACAGGGCGCTATCCAGGACCCAAGTGTCAATATTGACACATCGGCCTGTCATGTGGTCGCCGTGGAATTTGGAATAAGTCGCCTGCTAAACTCTCTAACCAGATTTACAAAAAACCAGGACATTTCTTTCTGATTACAAACTTGGCTGCTGGCTGTTGAGGTGATGAAGCCAAAGATGTTGTTGATAATTGAATTCAGTCATGAGATCCTGAAATGTCATCAATTACTACCCAACATACAAACCTCTGACATAAACAGATAACTCTTCAGTATCAAGAGGCCCAGGGAGAGAATATGAACCTGTAAATTCAGCAAAGAAACGTGAGATTAAACCTTTTCACAACTATGATCCGCTCAATGTTATTAAGAAAGAAAATTGGAGTTTATAGACAACTTCCCATCCTTTCAGCATACTTTGAACAATCTTTGAAACTTGAACTACTCCATTTCAAGTGTTAAAGACTAGCAAACAAAGGTATCCACTGGATTCAAACAATGAAAGTGTGAATATAAAAATAGAAGACAACAGGAACTGTGGTGTTAATGCCACAGCCGGACTGGTGTTACATTGCTTTGTTCGACATGGCATTTTTCCAACATGAACACATACTGTTTATCTAAGAAGGCCTTTCTTGGAAGTCAAACAAGAAGTCACTTATCAAAAGTAAATAGTAATATCATCAACATATGGCAATGACACAATGGCAATGAATCATCAAACATTTTCAGTCCATTGATGATTATGTGCTGCTAAACTCCGGGAGGTTTAAGGCATCCTTTATTACAACCCCAAACTCTAACCCAGACCCTAGGCAATCATAATATCTAAACTTAGCACAAAAACTAAGGACAATTGTGTTTTATCAATTATTACTTTGTTGTAACAACGCTTTTTGGCAGTAATCGTATACCATTGGAAATGGTACCCCATCTGTAAGAAAAATGCATCTGTGCATTGAGCAGGAGAGCGGAGTATGTGGGTTGTGCTGATGAAAAACTTCTTCTCTACCGATGGCAAAGAGCTTATTCTGTTATTGACTCTTCTTTGGTGTTGTTTTTAGGATGATTGAAGTCGGCAGAAAGAAGACTTACTGGGATTTAAAAAAATAACAAGTTGAACAAACAGAGGCCTCAGTTGAATGTGGAAGAACCATACACAGCCACAAGCCTGACACCTCCACCTCATGCCAGTCACTACCTTGCTCACACACTGCTGTGGGATGGCATCCAATTTTTCAGCCAGCATTTGAGACCAGTGCAGTTGTGTTGGTCACTCTGGCACGAACAGCACACCCAAGGTGATCCCACAAGTGTTCAGTGGGGTTGACGTCAGGACTGCAGGCAGATTCCAGTGTGCGTGTTGTCGACACAAGTGCAAATGGGCCTGATGGTGCAGGGCAGTCATGGAAGGCCTCCTGGCAGCACTGTGAGAGCAGAGATGGATTGTGTGATCTCTTCTGGATTGTTTGGGCAGAGCTGTCGGCCATATCTTCCCACAAACCTTGACTACAAATTTGTAGAAGACTTCCTACGGTTATTAAGTGCTGACAGGTCTCTTTGGGAGACAACACCACAAGAAGACTACAGCCCATCTCTGACATTCCCTGTTATATAGAGCTTGACTTCAATTTGGAGATGGTACTAGAACTCACTCCAAATAATGCTGCAACGTGGTTTTGTGGAACACCAGTCTGAAGTTGCGCTATGGCCTCTCCAAATCAGTCACACGTGGTATCCTGGTAAACAAGGCATCGTTGGAGCAGACACCAACTAACCGCTGTAGCAGGGTCCACAGGCTGAGCCAGGCACCTGATTAGCTGCACCTGGGGTACCAGAAGTTCAAAACAAGATTCAATAACAGAATAAGCTGTTTGGCACTGATAGAGAAGCTCTTCATGGGTGCAACCCACAAATGTATTTCCCCTACAAATGAGGCTCTGTTTCAGGGGAAATATGTAGACTGGCTTCCAGGGGCATAAGATTTATAGCATATAGAAACATTGCTGCAATAAAGAAATAATCAACGAGATACAAATTTCCTTCATTTTTGTGCGCAGTTGTTGTTTTTTTTGTTATTTTGATTGTTTTATTGAATTGTTCTCCCAAATCTTATAATTCAGAGAACAAAGAAAAATAAACATCAAAAACTGTTGACATTTGTTAGGGTTATCACCTATGATGATTAAGAACTCAGAGAGTTAGAGCTGCTATAATCAACAATGAATACAATGCTGTCAGAAACCCGACGCTAGCGGTTACTGAATAAACGGAGAACTACTATCTTACAGTGCAATCCCTATTAGCTCTAAGCGGCGCTTTAGAGTCTTTCAGCTTTTTTGGCAGGTTTTACAATCTCAATATTGTTTTTTGCTCATTCTTGCTGCTCTCATTTGCACTGTCTTAAGGTAGGTCTGAGTTACATTTGACTCATAGCTGGACTGTATGAAACCTTAATCCAAGCGAGTCTTTCAGTCTTAATAATTTGGACTTTTACTTAAACATATCTTCAGTTACAGCCAAAATGTCATTCAGCCAGGGATCATGAGCAGCTTCTCTTGTACACCTTGAACTCACGGTTACCCACATCTATTTATTATAACAGGCAATAAGGGTCTATCCATTCCAGTCGACCAGCTGTGCACCAACAGCCTGGACGAATCAACACGTCAGCAACACTGAACCAAAGTCTAAATGTGATTGCAGCTCACGTTACACACCGTTAACTCGATGAAGCCAATTTAAGCCACAAACCACACCTAGCAAAATATTTCCTACAGCAGCAGTGTTTAATGGAAATGTTTGATCAAGCAGAAAATATATAATATAATGCATTTACAATCACTATACACAACAGAACTTAATAATTTATTGATTCTCTGACAAAAAAAATATCAACAACAGCATTTTCACTGACTTCACTGGAGCCCCCCCTCCAATAGTAGACCCGCCCCCCCGTCTGTTATTATACCCTCAGTGATTAGTATGATGAAACTCTACTATGAACAATCTTAGAAGGCCATTTTAAGAGTACTCAAAAAGCATGATCACATCTTACAACACTGAGACTTCATTTGAGGGTCACTTATCTAATTTACCTGAAGAGACTAAAGGTCTGTACGGCTGAATATCAATCAAAATTTAAAACGAGGCTTTCATCCCCTTTTGTGAAAATGCTTTATATTTAGAGTATTTACAGCGTTTCATAGTTAATGAGCCAACTCGATCTTCTGAAATCAAATTAGCTTCGCATTTTGTAGCTTTCTGCCTGATTAACCTCACAGTCTACTGCTGCTGTACACAAGCTGCTAGGGCACAAATTGAAACGCGTCCGAGCAGCTTAATATGCCCCCTCAATGTGCATGATGTATTAAATGTATCTAGCTACGCTAATTAGGAAACAAATAGGGGGAAAAGTGTAATAATTACAACAACATTTTCAAAACATTTTAATGTCAGTGCTGTTGTTTAGCATAAAATATGGTCATCTGATATTTTTATAAACTGCTGTGGCATTTCTGTGCGTGCATGTTCCCCTTGTTTTAACGAGGTAATTACTTACTTCAAAAGGTACAGTGGAGATGGTTCTAATCAAGATTAGCAGGGAAAATCTGGTTTATATAACAACATTAAGCAAGACAACAAGGGCATTTATTCATATTTTTTTTAAATTGGATTTTTATGCTTAAGGTAAGGCTTGTTTAAATAGAGTAGGGTATAAATTTTATCAAGGATGTTCAAATGATTTTTATGTACTTATTACAATGGTAGGTAAAGGCTGACGAGCAGAAAATGCCATCTATTTAAACTGTTATCTTTTCAGCCCATCCCAATTAATAATATATGGTTAATGCTTTCATAGTCAGATTCTTTCCTTTTTAATATATTAAACACATTAGACGCTACAGAAATAGCATGTGGTCTGAAATTATTGGGAAAAAATGACTTGTGCGACATTGTAGGACATTTCATTGCTTAAAAAAAAAATGATGGGCTCATACGCGACCCATCTCTTACACTTTCAGGGACCTTAAAAGTACACGCTAACCTTTGTCATCCTCACAAATAGACACTACAGGAGTCAAAGAACAGCGCTGAACCACAGTGCTTTCAAATGGACAAATAGATACACCCAGGGTGGATCAAACACTGTGGGAGGAACTGCACTGCAATTAACGCTTCTGAAAAGTTGCTGAGTCTTTGTGAACTTTGAGCAGACCTCCAAAGAACAGTTTTGACCATCATAAGCTCGCCCACTATAAGGTCATGTAACCCGTGATGGACTTCTCACATTAAAAGTAAAATATAGGAAAGTTGATCTCATAATCAAAGACGAAAATGTGCAGCAGAGCTTCAAAGGAAGACAATACACAGTCAGTGTGGTTCCTTTGTTTACTGTCCATCACCAGGATTCGATTTCCTGACAAAAGGAGCATGTGAATGCTATTTGGACCTTAACCTTAAAGTTCTGACATTCTTAACAACATTACAAAATAAATTATCAACTAAATCTAATCAGCTAATCCAATTAGACTGAGTGCGATCAGTTGACTAGATACCAGTCAGGTCCAACAATAATTTCATCTAATATTATGCACGCATTCGAGCAAAGCTAAAGCCCAGAACATCATCCATTGTTATACATCCATACACTTAACACTATGTACTTTGAACTATGTAGAATAGCTGGTTTAATTTAACTGGGGAAAGCAAGCAGAGCTGATGCATCTTAGCAAAACTGCAGTAACTGCACAGCAACAGAACAACTAGTTATATGTACTTGACATTAAAATGATTTCCAACTGAATATCTAAGCCATTACTGTTACATAAATACTTGGTAAAGGCATAAAAGTCTAAATAACTCCACCGGTGATGCTAGTTCTCTTTTTTGGACACAAAAAGAATATAGTTTCAGCTAAATGCTACGGTCACAATTTTGGAGGGATTTGGTCCTTAAACAACGACGTGAACAAATTTAAGCCCTGACATGAACATCGTAATGAGTCACAATTTACGCTTTACAGAGGCAACCATCAGTGTTTATCCTCTAAGTGCTTTGAATAGCTACATATCTAATAGCTGTCAAGAAATTTTGCCTGAATGCCTAAATGTCAGCCTACAAATGAAATGTTAGGAAATAACCAAAGTCGCTGCATTTTCTCCTTTGAAACCATGACCTCTGGCAGTTTCCTTGTTAATATATGCGCTTCTTGGTGACACAAGAGCAGATAAAAAGTCTGACAATCACCAAATGAAACTCACATTTTGCTTTTGCAGTCACCGTTTTGTAGCATAACTTGGGTGCTTTTGAATAACGCTCGCACTTAGCAACAAAACTCTCGACATCTGACTGAAGTTGTACATCAGAGAATGAGATGAGCTACGAGAGCCTTTTACAGTGAAGCGCTGAGTCGGGGGCTCCCTGTGTTTGGGCTTGCTTTGTGGAAAAATGCCACTGAATTTGTGGAAAATGGAGTGATTGACAGATAAAACACGGACAGAGGTCTAAAGTTCACCATGGAAACTGTCAAACAAAGAGACATATCGTTCAGTCGACCATATATTTGTTTTGGCATCACCAGCTGCTGGCAGAGCTCTAACAAACATTCACGCTGTTCAGAAATGATTTCACTTCTTCACATGAATTCAGATGTGTTTATGTGAGGCTTTTAATTCAGAAACTTCAACAGCCACTGGAAGAAGATATATGCACACAAGTGGAAGACAAAAATAAGCTTTCCAGGTCATCAGTTATCATGAACTTGTTTGAAATTGCCTCCTAAAATGTGTTTTCAAAGCAGTTATATTCTTGTTTCAGTGGTTGCAATCTCTATAAAGTTGCAGAGATCTCTTCTGTGCATTTATAAACGGCTATACTCACAGCCCCCAGCATGATGCGAACAATGAGCCATCTGAAGGTCCAGATACAGATGAGAGACGGGCGACACCGGCGGGGAACCTGGGACAGAGTCCACACCGGACACAAGAAAATAGCCAGGAAGCCCGTCTCCAACAGCTGGCTCTCCCAACCTGCACAAGCAATCAGAAGATCATCAATGACCTGCTTTACTCAGCTCAGGCTCACTGTGTTATAGCACTGCTTTAATGGTGCAGGAACATTACACTTCAGGTCAACAAAGTAACACATACATGCCCCAAGAAATTAACATGATGTCAAATTTCTGATTTGGAACAATATCAATGAATATAAAAGGAATGGCACACTTTTGTCTGGTAATGTGCTCGATAAACATTAACTGTGTTCCTAGGAGTCAAAGTGAGGATATCACTAAAGAAGCACATCTTTATCAAAGTTGAAGAGGAACTCTAAATTATGCCAAAATAGGGAGTATAAATTTCCAGCCAATTAATGTATTGTGACTGTAACTTATTGCCATAACAGGGTGAATATCAGTAGTGATGGGAACCAGAAACAACTTTTTGTTTGCTGCTGAACCTCCATATGTGGTCACTCGCGTGTGGTAACATCCACCCTCGTTGTGGATTTTTGGCCTATTTGGCATACATATGTGAAAAAGCTTACAACAGGACTGTAATGCATGTACAGTAAGAGAAATAAGTATTTGATTCGCTGATGAATTCATAATTTTAAGCACTCAAAGAAACGAGCAGTCTATAATTTCAGTGGTAAGGTTTATTTTATGGTGTCATTAATCCACTTTCTGTGCTTGGTGGGAAAATCATTTTTGACTCCCACCCTAAAAACACTCTCAAACATGGCAGTGGAAACATTGTGTTTTGGGGGTCTTTTTCTGCCAATATTATAAAATCCCTGCATCGCATTGAGGGGGGAAAAAAATGGAAAAGTCGTAAATAAGAATGTCCTTCACTCAGCCAGGACACTGAAAATACATCGTGGGTGGGATTTCCAACAAAACATGACCAAAAACATACCTTAAAGTCAACAGAGGAACTGCTCAAGAAGACACTTGCTAAAAATGAGAGGGAAAGCAGAAGGTTTGTATATCCAAACGACAACCTAATTACCCTGAGGATTTAGAGAAAGTCGGCAAAGATCGCTGCTTGACAACGGCTACGCTACAAGTAGTAAATCTGAGTTCCAGTTATCTCCCTCTCTAAAATTCCCATTCATTTCTAACTGTGGCAGAATGATTCAGTGTTGATTGTTTTGTAGATAATATGTCTTTCACTACAGAAATAAACTGACCACTGAACTAGACTGCTCATTTCTTTGTGTTTAAAACACGAGACTTCATTTGAAGTGGAAAATATTTCAGTTTGTTAAAGTCACGTTGCTAAAATGAAACCAGCTCTAACCGTATTTCTGCATGGCTCACCAGCAGGCTGCTCTAAGACACTTTTACTACAGGCTACCTAACAGCATTTTTTCCATAGAGACATTTTACTGGAAGCTAAATGGCAGTGTCAGTATAATATGCTCCCAATGATAGTGCTTATGTTTAGCAAATATAACGTTACATTTTTAGGTTTGAATATGCTTATTAGGACTGCAATTGTTTGAAGCACTGGAGAAAAACTAATATTTAAATTGGAATCACCTATTAAAATTCTAATGGTATAGTCTATAAATATCTTAGTCGTAGTGCTAAGTGCACTAACACTGGAACAACGGACCTTCATCTGCAGGCGTTCAGCTGCACCGTCAGCCAGAGTGTGATGATAAGTCCAAGTTGCAGCAGAATGATTGAAACGGATTTTTCTTTTTCATGGGTAATAGAAGCCACGGCGGCCCAACCACAGACACACACACAGGCCTGGCGTCTCTGACGACAAAGTGTCATTAGGCAATCATGGAGCGGCCGCAGACCTCACCACTTATCTGGGCCGAAGCTCTACATGGAACCTCGTGTTTATCCCCCCCCCCAACACCATCTTTACCATTATAGCAGTGTACTGGGTTCACCCCATCAGAAAGTAATATACTGAGTTTTCACTCTAAGCTGCAAACAAAGTGATTCTTTTTTTTCGCAGCATATCTTGATATCTACTGGCTCATCTTTACGAACACGTCAAGCTCTCCTGCAAAATACAACCCAAAGGACCGACTCAATCAGGCCTCCCATTATCAAAAAACAACCACTCAACCAAAAACATATCAATAAAAAGCAGAATTATGTTTATAGTTCTTGAGGTAATTAAGTTTACACTATTATTTGACTCAGTTTCAACAGAGAGCACTTCACTTGGATGTGTAAACATTATCTGTCATGAACTACACGTTTACTCTGATGGGAAATATATAGAAAACTTTGAAGTTGATGGATGGATGGATTTTATGTCACATTGCACAATACTAATAAAAATACACACTAAAATTCTGCTTCTTTTTTAAACAACAAGGATCCAACCCATGTTTAAAAAATAATAAAAATAAATAAATGTCACCGAATCAGTTTCACCGTTTATAAAAATATAAATGACACAGACACCTGTCTCACATTAATGCTTTGCTTCAAATCCACTTCTTTTTGGAGGCGAAACAAAGGAAGCTGAGGTGGAATTAGTTCACTTACCAAAGGAGTACCTGGAAAGGGAGAAAAGGAAACAGGTTAATATTGTGAAACTCTGCAGGTAGAGTGTATGGTGGTCAGGAGAGGTCAAACAAGCTGGGCAGCCAAAATGCTTTGCAGAATAAAATAAGTCACAATATGAATACAAGAAATGAAATATACAGATGCTGTCTAGTAGAGAAGTAAGTGAGGAGCTGACAGCTGACTGCGGTAACCATCACTGTGGGATCATCTTTTAGGCAATGTTTCTGAATGGATGATTAGCTTTAAGCTAATATAAGCGCTGGGATGAGCGCCTGGACACAACATTTTTGTACAAATTAGGACCTAAAACATGAATACTTCACATAACCTAACCTGCGTCTCTTTAAACACTGAAACATCCAATCATAACTGAAGTGTATGTCATGTAGTAGCAATTCATAAGGATATTTAAGGTGTGGTAATGAATTCACTTTAAATCTTGTAGTGACTAACATGCAAGAAAATATTCCATCATAAAAGTCGCACACGCGCCACACACACATGAAGTTATATGTCATTATATGTCATATATATTATATGTCTTATATATTATATATATTATATGTCTATATGTCTATATGATACTGTATTATACGTCTTGAGCCACAATTTCATCCCCTAGGTTAGGTGTTTTATTATACTTGAATGATTGATAGGACTTAAAAAAAAAAATACTTAAAGACCTTTACAAAGCCTGGAGAAATGTGGTTTGAGAGCACTTTAAAAAATTACAAAAGATTCTGAAGCAAAATGTAAAGAAATGAGACAGCTTGATACTTTTATATATTATATTTATTTTTCTAACAACTCTTCCTGTTAATTTCAAATTAAAAGCTCTGTAGCAGGGATGTGAAACTCATTTTACATTGTGGGCAGTAAATTAATGGTTTTTCAAAGTGTAAAAGTTTCAAACATAAACCCAGAACGTCCCATTCAGTGCTTCTCTAATCACTAAATTTGGCTACAACTGAAAATCTTCTATAAAGATTTTTGAAGATTTTCTACAAATCTGGCTGTAAAAACTTATATTTGGCCAAATCCTAAAAAAATATATTGGCACATCCTGCAAACACGAAGCACTCATTTGAAGTCAAAGTTCTCACCATCTGACATTTTTACATCTAATATTTACTCCGTTTCTGTGCCAGGTCCTCAGAAAAGCATTCGGCTCTACCACTGATGTATTTAATAATGTATAAAATGATGATCAGATCAATCTTTAAGATTAGGTGATCTACATTCAAACTTTTTTCTTTTAATCCAATTTTCTTGAGAGTGAAAGCATGATGTGACCAACACTTACCACAGCTGTCCTACGTTGACCAGGGAGTGGTATAGCACCCACAGCGTGAACATGATCAGCATGTTGGCCATTCCCGTCACCAGGACAAACCCTGACAGCGCCATCCCCAACAGGGCGATGTGGTCCAGGTTGGCGTCCATGTCGCTCCAGTCCAAGAACCAGAGAACGGAGGGGGTGTACGCCATGGCGGCCATGCCGATCTTCCCCCCAACATAGCGCTTGACACTTCTGAGGTAGCTTTTACAGGGCATCAGGCCATGTTCACCGATCAGCTGCTTGTTCTGGTTGTAAGCAACACTGAAGGCCACAACTAGAAAAACATGCAAAAGGTTTGTGAGACAGATGCAACTGGTTTCTTTGCATCTGTCAAAGAAACTGCATTTGTTACTCGCAGTGAAACTGCTCCATGAGGCCGAGCTGCCCTGACAAGAGCTATTCACGCGTGGGCTTATTTATGATGTGGGTAAAACACTGGTGGTGGTTGTAAACACAAAGCTCAGCTCTTTGCAAGAAGCACCATGGACTGGTTCTTATATAGCGCTTTTCTACTCTAAGCACTCAAAGCGCTTTACACAACCTGCCTCATTCATTCATTCATTCACACGAGCACTGTTTTCTATGCTGTTTCTAAGTGCTTTCTATCTGACGTTCACATTCATACTCGGAGATCAACATGGGGTTAGTACGTTTCCTGCTCTGCAACATCCCTGTGTGTCAAATGGATGGTTATTAGACATCAACACAGGGTTAATAACAGTAGTTTTAAAAAAAACTAAACACCCAAACACACGTGCAGGTTCTCAGTCGCTAATTACAAGTGTTTTAATTACAGTAAAGTGCGCATGCGTTAACATACCCCGTGTCACTAAACTGTGACTGTTGTGCTAATTTCCAAAAAGTAAACCGCTACAGCCAAACTACCAAAAGCATTCTCTCTCTCTCTCTCTCTCTCTCTCACACACACACACACACACACACACACACACACACACACACACACACACACACACACAGTGTCAACATACAGTAAATAAAGGCGACGGAGCGCAGCAGCACAATGCGAGTGAGCCAGTAAGTCCCGGGCTGTAAGGACAGAAGCGGCTTCTCTTTCTCCGCGTCGCTGCTGGAGTGGTTTCCATCGTCTCCACCGCTAACAGTGGAGTCTGTCTCTGTCTCTGGTCTCCTGCTTCCAACACGTCTTTGCCTCACAGAGCTCTTTGCACGTTCACCGCTCGCCGCCATGTTTAAGGATGTCACGATCACGTGATAAAACAGACGCGGAAGTATGTTGTTGTTGTTATTATTATTATTATTATTATTATCATTATTATTATTATAATTATTAGTGTTTTAAATTATTATTGAATAGAGGGCATATGTCAGAGGCAAGATTTATCAAAATCAATTACAATAAAAACTTTTTGAAATCAGTTGATTCACAGTCTTGTGGACATCCAGAGTTTCAATAAACACATCTGTTAAAGCCTCATCAGGCAAGATGGAATAATATTTTTAGCAAACTAACAAACTAGTTGTTTTTATCAATCAGTAAGGAATACAAGTAGAATTTTAGTAGAATAAAGACTCTTGTTTCTATGTTTTCCTAACTTTCTTTACCCCGCCTGCAGTCGCTCTGGGCCTTACAGGGTCACTGAAAATGAACAGAGAGTTGTTCTGAAAGAACACCTTTACACTATGATGAAACATTTCCGTCCTAACGGGAGTGGTCTCCTCCAAACTGACCATAGGGCATGAGGTGTCTCAAGAACCAACCAAAAGAACTATTAAAGATTTTGGAGCGGCAGTGCTCTCCAACACCACTTTAAAAACACCAAATGAGGGAATATCTTTTGAAAGAATAATGTTCCATCCCTCCAGTAGTTTTCCAGAGACTTGTAGAATCCACACCGAGGTGCACTGAGGCTTGTCTGTGGACGTGTGGTAGCTCAGCTCCTTACATTGACTTTTCCA
>VOQK01033149.1:13406-26933 GCA_015052645.1 Benitochromis conjunctus
AGTATAAAGAGTAATGAAGTGCTTGCCGATAGATTTAAAAAGAAAAACAACAACTGAAGAATAAAGATTAGCCACTGAACAATGAAATAAATCAGTTATTCATAGGGGAATTAGGTCAGCAATAATAGCTATAAAAAAAGAAAAAGAAATTGAAAGGCAAGCAGTGGAACAGGTTTTCACACCTCATAGAATCCAAAAAAGAGAATAAATGTGCATGCACTTATTTTTAATAATGGAATACATTTGCTTGCTGAAGGTGGCACTGATGTCGTTTCTTATACTGGTGGGCAGATTTTATGTTAAACAGCTCAAGAGAGAAATGTAAAGTACAGCTCATGTGTTGGAATTATAGATTATCTGCTTCCTTCTGCTTGAAACTCAGAGGAAGCCAGACTTAAAGGTGGGCGGATACACCCAAATATTTATAGCATCGATACCAACTGTGGTATTGGATCAATGTGTAGCCCACTGAACTATGTTAATGGTTTTTGCTTTATTTATTCTGAAAAAATATATCTCAGACATGAACTATGAAAAATATCTGACTCTTTGTGTGTTGCCTTTGATGTTTTTTTTATTTTTATTTAGAGCCTATATCACATTTAAACAAGATAAGCTGACCCAAAGTCCTTCACAAACAGGTACAACCATGGCTTAAAAAAAACCCAGTTTTAAAATACATGAAAAGCTGAAAGCTGTGATTTGATGTGGTAACTAATTATTGTGGAAAGCAGCAATCACATCGATTTGGTCATTAAAATGTGTTCAGAATTTGATGATGAGTCCTCTCATAAATCATGACACACTACTCTCCCCTACATAAGCTGGCTTTATAAGATAAAAGTATCAGAGTCAGTATTAATATCAGTACTGACCTTGGGTTTACTTGGATACCAAAGTGTGCAGTATCACAGCACTAGACTAACTACTCAGGGGCTCTGAAGAAACTCAAGCTTTCCACAAGCCAATAGGACAAGAGGGGTGGAGAGACATGGGCTCTAAAGTGCTACAAAGAGTAGAATGTAGCCGTCCCTCGTCAAAGTTTGCCTGGTCCTGGAGAGGGATGTGAGGCGGAATGGAAAAGTTCAACGGACCAAATCTGAGATTTTGCTTATTTACGCGGTGTTACACTCTTTCTGCAAAGTCGCGCGCCTTTACGCAAGAGAGCTCTTTGGGATTTTGGAGGGTGGGGGTCAGTAGATCTTTGCAGCACCAAACATGACTGAGGAGAACAAACCATTGTCACAGCAGGCATGCAGTCCAGCGGGAACCGAGGGGTCTGCGTCCCATCATGGATCGGATTCAGAGTCTCCGGCCTCTCCGATAAGGCCTGAAGCGCAGGAGGCAGCGCGCCCGGCCGGGATTACGCCCAAATTGGAGAGCTGCCCGGAAGACGAGCGGTTTCCCACCTGCATTCGCGACGCTGTGTCGCATGTGCTAAAAGGTTACGACTGGTCGCTGGTGCCTGTTCCCAGTCAGGGGGAGAGGGGGCTGAAGAGTAAACCTCACGTGAAACGGCCCATGAACGCGTTCATGGTTTGGGCGCAGGCAGCGCGGAGGAAGCTGGCGGACCAGTATCCACATCTGCACAACGCCGAGCTCAGCAAGACGCTGGGCAAGCTGTGGCGGTGAGTACACCTGAGGTTCATCTAATGAACACCTGCACAGTACTGGACCACTGCGCTGTGACTGAACATGCCTGATCTGTAGGTCTGGAGTTACAGACTCTGGACACCTGCATGCACTTTACTTTTGTAAAAATCTAATAGATTTTTAAAAATTACTATGTTACTGTGCCCCCCCTTCTTTTTTTTTTGTTACCACGATTATGAAATGCTAATCTGATATCGTGACGGGCCTATTTTAAAGCAAGAACTGACTAAAGCAAACAAAAAGAAAAAAGAACTCCAGTAAAATGAGCGAAAACCTGCAGATTGTGCATAAACAAAGCTATTATGGCGGGATATCATGGTGCGGTTATGGTAATACACACAGAGGAACCACTTCATTGTGGCTTTCCCTGTACAGTGCAAACAAACAAAAAACCAACTGCTAAGCTCCACTACATGTTCACAAGTCCTGCGTTTATGTACTTATGTAATATAAGAGGATTTTTCCATGACGAAGTATGCATGTAAAGTAGAATAAAATGGAAAAAAAATTAAACTTGAATATGTATAGAGTACTTATGTGATTACTTGTGTAAATAAGTGTAGTTATTGAAATCACCGATGAAAGAAGAAAGGGTTTTTTTTCTTCAAATGAACAGTTTTCACTTCCTGCCGTGCTTGAAGCACCACCAGTTGTTCTCTGACTTGTCCCTGTCCTCCTCAGACTTCTGTCTGAAACAGAGAAACGTCCCTTCGTTGAGGAGGCTGAGAGGCTGAGGCTGCAGCACAAAAAAGACTACCCAGACTATAAGTACCAGCCTCGGAGACGCAAGAGCAACAAACCAGACCCGGGCGACTGCAGGCCTGCACTGGTCCAACAGCAGCAGAAGCAAGGCTTGTATAAAATGGACCCGGGTGTGGCCAGGCTGGCTGGCACAGGGGAAGTGGACCAGCATTACCATTCAGACAGAACAGGTGATGAGACTGTCATACTGTTTTCTTTGATCTTTTTTTAGTTAAATGTGAAAAAGGTGATTAAGGTTCACTTGATTTTGGGTTCCAGGTCAGTCTCACGGACCTCCAACACCTCCCACCACCCCTAAAACAGACCTGCACATGGGGCCCAAACACGAGAGCCGTCAGTCTGTGGACACAACGAGCTCCAGCTCTGCTCCTCCTCCCAACCGTCAGAACATTGACTTCAGTAACGTAGACATCTCTGAGCTCAGCACTGAAGTCATCGGCACCATCGACGCCTTTGATGTTCACGAGTTCGACCAGTACCTGCCTCCTAACAGCCACGGTGCAACTGTTCTAACCCCATCGGACACCGGCATCCCACCCAGCACCAACTGTCACACTCCCAACATCCCCAACTGGACATCCAAAATGTCTGGTGGGACTTCCGCCGGAATGCCGCTACCCTCTTCCAATTGTGAGACCGACGGGCTTCACGAAGACAGCGGCCAAAAACCTCAGATTAAAACTGAGCGGATGAGCCCGGGTCACTACAACTCCTCAAGTCCTCCATCACCATCACACCAACCTGAGTATACATCCCTGGGTTCAGGCATCTGCCCTTCCTCCACCCCCACCACTTCCTCGTCTGCCAACCAGTCAGACTACACCGACCTTCAAAACTCCAGCTTCTACAGCGCTTTCTCCGGCTACCCTGCCAGCCTGTATCAGTACCCGTACTTTCATTCCTCCCACAGGTCTTACACCACCCCACTTATCAACAGCCTGGCCTTGGCACCGCCTACACATAGTCCTCCCTCTGGCTGGGAGCAGCCCATCTATACGACCCTCACCAGGCCTTGAAGAAGACAAAAACATATAGCCATATAGGCTGACTTCTAACAGACTCATAATATTAGAGCATTGCCGACCATTGCCGGCCGTAACTCATATAGTGTGTCACATAGTGCTGCATTTGTTGATTTTCAGACAAAAACCCTCCACGTTTTCCTCCACTTTGAGTACAAACACCTGCAGAGTGACATTTAAACCTGCCCTGGACACCAAAATGTTCCACTGAAATGCCACACTAATGAAATTTCAGCATGAAAGTAGCACCTATTTCAGACAGGGCGTTTTATAACACTTTTCCACACTAAAACTGCCTAACTTAAATACTTTCCTAATTTTTATACACTTTTATTAAAGTCATTTGGAAAGTGACACGTTTCCAAAAGGCTTCTTGTTCCTTCGCCAGTAAAAATGTGATTTACATCAACAATGACCAGGAGATTGTAACTTTTCTTAATTAGATTAAAAAATGGGAGACCTGCAAGCCTTAAAGGCCCACGCCTGCTTAACTGTTTGCTGTAGCATGTGTTGCCCTTTGTGGTTATGTATGAGAGTTGGACAAATCAAAGGATGTTTTGCTGAATTTGGAGCTCACGTAAAAGGAAGTTGTACCTGTGAGCAGGAGTTTTGAAGCCCCTCTTTGTCCTATCAGTTGTTCTCTGCAGACCGGGTCCCTCCTGCTGCTTTATTTCCACTGTGACAGCTGCTCCTGCTGAGTTTCCTGTAAGGAGATTAGTTAATTTCACAGTCCAAGCCTCGGCTGTTCTGTCCGTCAGCCACAAGGTTTGATGGGCGGGACAGCTGCGTGAGGTTCTCACAGAGGCACCGCACAAGAAACACACAAATTATTAAAGAAGAAAGAAGTGTGGGTTCGTCCAGTGGCTTTAAAATCAAGTCCTACACTCAATGGATGTGTAAAACATGCTATTTTGACAATAAAAAAAATAACCAAAAATGAAGCTGAGGTTGTGCTTATTATGTCCAAGTAAGGACAGCATTGCTGTGAAGCCGCAGGTTCACCGAGAATGAATGTTTGCCACATAATCCAGCCACTCAGTGACCGTGGTATCTTTAGGACAAACACACCCGTTTTTAAACACTTCCTGTGTGGGTTCGAGCCGGCTGCTACAGCTCAGTGGCTCCCTGTCTCGGCAGTTTACCGTGACAACCCACGTGCCAACGACAACAAGGGCGCCAGACAGAAGAGACATTGATTTATTCACATGTGCGTACGCCCCTGGAGCCAGCGTGCGGACGTTTGTGGAAGAGTGGCGAGATCATCAGGTGACATTTGCACCAACAGACCTTCAGTTAACTCTTTGTCCTGTGGTGAGTGCGCAACTTCACACATGCCAAGCTCCATTTGCCGCTGACCAGTGAGCCCCATCTACTGTAAAACGAACCAAGTGTCACGTCACTCGAAAATTCAGGCTGTTTATTTGAGTTTAAAGAAGGGAACTGAACGTCGATCATTTTGTTCAGTGATCCTTGTGCTCAGTATATGTCGTAAGTAGGTCCACATGTTGGGAATTATGACATTTTGCTTTCTCACTAAGAGAGACATGAGCATATTCACACCACCCTCAGCTCTGGGTATAGTGTTGCATTTGATGGCAACTGTGAAGCTGGAATTTCTGAAGTTCTCCAAGGAAAAAAAAACAACACCAGAGATTGACTTTCCCACTCAATAACTTGTAAGGTTGCTTTTCTTTATGGTTTTCACCCCCTGCTTTTACCTGTTTGAATCATATTTTTTCAAAAAGTAGGCTAACTGTCAAATACAGTTTGAGCTTTTAAAGATTTTAATTAAATCTATTAACTTTGCTTGAAATGTATCAACATGTCACTCAAGCTTTTACTAATCGAATAATCAGTTTTGATTTTGTAGTCATGTGATCAGTAACCATATGATATTAAGTGTTCCACTGTTTTAGATGTGTAACAATGTAGGGTCAAGTAAACAAAGTCCAAGTCACACAGCAGCCTAGAGATCAGTTTACAACCAGATTGCTGCAGTTAGCACAAAAATACACAGGAGCTAGTGAAACTCTTAAAAAGTGCCAAAATGATTTGACAAATAAGAGTGTGTCGATTTCAATATAAAACTACCGCTCACTCTGACAGTGGTTAACACTGCTGCCTCACAGCAAGAAGGTCTAGTAGCTGTTAACTATGTGGACTTTGCATGTTCTGTCTGTAAGTTAAGAGAATGGATGGATGGATCGCTACCTCTGTTTCAATAATTTCACTTTTGTGATTGTGACATTACGGCAGTGCTTTGCTTAATCAGTGTAGTATATTTTGGACAAATGTTTAAGCTGGTTCAGCTTCTAAAGTGTCAGTCTATTCTTTTTTTTTTGCCATCTGTTTTTACAAACTGCTTCAGTTTACATTAACGTCCCCCACATCGCCCTGTGAGCAGTGGCAGGGCTGATAAAATAGCTCCATCTAGTGGAAGAATTGGGGAAGACTGGTAGCTGTGCTCAAAAAGACAGTAATTTCAACAGGTGTATTTGTGTATCGATGTCAGCCGTGGTTTAGTCCAAATTTTCATGCACCAATCAGGATTCAAGGTTATTTGAAAGCAACTGCGGTTGGATCCGCGTGTGGAAAACTGTTGAGAGACAACAGAGAAGAGGCAACATGGAGGACAATCCAAAAGTTCATTTCAGGCTCATTTGTATTGATTTTATAATGAAACACTGTGATTTAAGGATCAACACAACCATGTGTCTTTAAAACGAGATGCAAAGAGTCAAAGATGAAACGGCTGTAGAAGTGTCATATAAATTACAATCCTGTCACATTACAATCCTGGAAAGCAGCGATAACCGTCTACGATGACTCAGTATGTTCAACAGTACAAACAAATAAGAGAACATCTGTCAGATTGAGGTTTGAAAGGTAACCCTGCCTGAATGCAGATATGCCACCTCGTGCTGCTGAGACAGCAGAGGTGTTCACTGAGAGATCGTTGTGTGTATGTTTGTGTGTTTCGTATGCATATTTGTTGTTAACAGCACTTTGCAGATTTCAGGTTTACCAGGGTTTTAGTGCGGGAGGTTTCAACCTCACAGTGTCCTCAATGAAAAACATCACGACTCCATACACACACGCTTGCGCACCCACAGAATAAGCCACTGTCATCAAAACTGTACATTCAATAAATTAACAATGCATTGTCTTTGTTGAGCAACCAGTGAAATGACTCTAGATTACATAATTACATTAGATTACAGACAGAATGAACCATTCACAAGACAAAAAATTCTGGGCGGGAGGGGGAAGAGGAGCTTGTTGCAGGGGGAAGGGTCCACATGGCTGAGGAGAGGAGAGGAAAGGGTTTCTGATGTGATAATGTACAACACAAGGTTGGTAGGCGCAATAGTGATGACATCATCTACCCTTTGGCCTTGGATCACCCCATGAGGGGCCTCGAGTCCCATTGGAGTCGTAGGCTTTCTACACGAGACAGCCTGGAGTCCTGCCGGTGTTTCCTTTCCTTTCTTCTTGTCTTCCCATCTTGGCCCATCCCTAAAATTCCCCGTGACCCATAAGACCCACCCCGCCTCTTCTAGCCATGGTCAGTGGTCGCAAGCTGGGGCCGTCTCTGATCTGAATGAGACCGGGCTGGTCCAGTTGAGCGCTTGGTTTCCAGCAGAATTCAAGGCTTGTGTTTGAAATGGGCCTCCACTGCAGGGACACACAGAGAAAACGACATGCCGTAACATGAAATTCATTTATTTTCGTGTTTCGCTTACAGTCTGTATATTACGGTAAGATGCTTTACACATACCCCTCCCCCCACAACAAAATATGCAGGGTGTGCTTCAGTATTTGAAAATAAACCATTTTAGGACTCAAATGTTTTACTTAATGACCTGCATACTCCTGTGGCCTCATTGGTCGATTTATGACCCTCTGGAAAGCGGCTATCCAGTCCTGCTGCTCGGCCTCGGTCTCACAGGCAAAGAGGAACTTCCTGTCTGGCGTGACGATGGTGATGCCGTGGTTCCAGTGGTAGCCCTGTGTGGACGGAGGCAAGCCACCCAGGACAGTGTAGCTGTTCTCCTTGCTGCCGATGAACACCTCCCCGCGGGCGTAGGCATCCTGAGGGACAGAAAGACAAACTAAGCAAGCCACAAATGAACCAAATCAAAAGGTTGGGACGATGCAGGGCTCTTCTTACCAGAGGGTCTTTGAAATACATGAGCCGCCTGTCATCCATCGTAAACCACCTCTTCTTGAAGCCCTCAGTGTGCTAACGCAGAGTAAGACAGACAGTACATTTGTTGAAAGATGTAATAGGCAGAGAAACAAATGCGCATTTAGTCATTTAAGACACGAAGATGAAGTGTTGTTGTAACTTGCAATACTCACGCCTCCCTAAACTCAAAGAATCTGCTTCAAATACAGGTAGAGAAAAAAAAATCATACTTTTAGCACTAGGGTGAAGCTCCAAACTTACACAGTTTCTTCTTTAGTGCTTATCTTTTAGAATGCAGACTGTATATAAAAGATGGACATAGCCACTGTGACTCAAATTATTAGCCTCTCAAGTACTGTTTTTTTAGACTCAGAGCCAAACATGGTTTTCAAACAAGACGTCATGAGCAACGGGTGGCTCTTACTGAGAAACTGAAAAATGCTGCAGCGTCAGTCACAAAGTAGCCACGCCCTAAATCATATTCTGTTATGTCGTCTGTTTTTATTTCAACTGTGACGGTGATTTACAAAGTTACCATGATGCTGCATTAAACCAAACTAGTATCTGAGACTATTTGAGAAAATAAATCGAGCGAGTCGATAACTCCTACACAGCTATACTTCTTCTTGCAACCCATAGACTGTAAACAAAGGATGGATGGAGCTTCCTGGTCTGAAAAAGTGAAATTCCATCCTTTCTAATGGTCAACAGCAGATGACTATCAAAAACAGGATCTGCACATCTTTGGCAACAAGGGATACAAACACCAAAGACAATTAAAACTTTGTTTATTTCAATAAAAGAAATACTGGAGAGAAACTTAAACTAACAATGGCAGGTGTAGTCAGTAGGGTAAGTGACGTGAGAGAGTGCATTAGTGAATTTTTGGATTTGGTTTTACGAAAACAAAACCAAATCCAAACCAAAGCAACCTAAATCCAAATGGGAGAACCTTATTGGATATGACATGAGGCTTATTTTTTAAACAATATTCCCGGTTTTATTTTTGGGTGACTCGATTTTATAATTGACAAGTAGCTAGCCTATGAGTGTACACTGTCCCTTATTTTCTTAGCCTCATGCACCCTTCGCTTATCAAGTCAAAATTCTCAGCTTCACACGACATCATTAATAAGTAATTTCTTAACATTTATGATCTATGCAATGACCAGTGGAGTCACCCCCTGCTGGTCATTAGAAAGAATACATTTTTTAAGTCCCTTTCATTTTCAGACTCAGAAAATGTGCCCATCTTTTATATACAGTTAATGAAATCTGCATGTGTTCTATCACTTTCACTATTGCATTTTAAAACTTACATATTTTCTTAAATAATTCATTACAATTTACCACACAGCTAACCTTAACATTAGGCATTACTCAGACTTAATTAGGTCAATCTGGCTTATGGTTGTAATGGTTCACAGAATGAGAAAGAAGAACAATAATCGTAATCGCTAATGTTTACTTTTTTATTGCAGAATTCTGAACAGATTTACTCCCTTGAGCCTCTGTAACCTTAAAAATAATTCCAGCACTTCTTTGAGTGAAAGGCAATGCATCATTTTAAGAAATCAGGAGGCTAAAAGATTAGGGACCAATGCACTACTCTGAACCTGCAGACACTTTGGCCATATTTAGGTCACCTGAACACTGAAACTCAGGTGTAACTGATACTATGAATCTTTAGTTCACTACAGAGGGACGTGCACAGCACCAACCTTTGGACCCGTTTTCTCCATAAAGCCTTCCTTCATAAAGTTTCGGGTCAGTTTCGGCACCAGCTGGAGAAGCAAAAAGACAAAAGAGAATCATGTAAAGAAAAAAGAAAAAGCATGCATGAAATATTAAAAACTGCCCTTATTTCAGCACGGACATGTGCAGTGGGATCACAGGCGTCAAGACTGCCATGCAGGTTTAGAAAAGCATCATAAACAGACACCTCTGAGAAGGCTGTTTATTTTTTTTTAACTATAATAAGCTCAGTAAGAGCGAAGCGCATGTTTAAATCCTCACCTCTTCGTCACTCGCTCCTGGGAAGGCAACCTGCAGGTAGTGGAACCTGGCCGCTCTGATAGCGTTGAACCAGTCGACCATCTCCTGCAAAGGACAAAAAGCTCTCAGTGGCAACATGCCCTGCCACACTTCATATCTTATATTCTGATCCATCATTTCTGTTCTGAGTAAATAAAACAGATTTTGGATAAAGGCATCTGTCACACACAGCAGAATGAATTCAGAGGCGTGTGTTGCTGCGTGGATGCTGCGGCACTGTTGATAAATCCACTAGAAAACGTGAGAGTGACAGGGATGCTGAATGAACCCAGTGAACCCTTCCTGTGACAGCAGGCAGGAACGCTAATCCACCAGCAGAGGGAGCAGTGCACCCTCCGACTCTGTCATTCTTACTCCACTAAACGCCTTTAAAACCTCTCCTTTTCTTCTCTTTCATCTGTTCAGCTTTGATTATGCCTCCCTCTACTTCTGTTTCAGCCCCAAATCCCAGTAACATAGCAGCAACGTGAGGCTCAGCAGCATAAAATCCTCAGCAACACACACCGTCAGTTTAAAGGTAAAAGAGCAAAATCGCAATCAGGGATGAAGTATAATGACGGGCAGGTGATCTTACACAATTATCACATATGATTGTTTGTGTTTTTAAGTAAGCTTATGGTGTTTGTTTATATCTTTCAGCGTTGGGTTGGGTTTTCATTCAAAACGATTTTCATTATTGGGCAATTCTACCTTACTATACTATATTTAATGCAGTGTCTAAGAGCTCAGTCACTATTGTACACACTTTATTAAGTATACTTGTTCAGCTGCTCATTATTGTATCAACGGTTCAGGCTGGTGATGGTCTTGTAATAGCACACTTTGAGCCCTTTAGTACCAGCTGAGCATCATTTAAAATACCACAGTCCATTTGAGAATTTCTGCTAACCACATACATCCCTTGACCTCAGTGTGGCCATCTTCTGATGGCTGCTTCCACGTCAAAAAGCTTAAATCATCTCAAACTGGTTCCTTGAATGTGACAGTGAGTTCACTGGACTCTAACAGTTTCCACGGTCACCAGATCTCAAGCCAGTCGAGCCCCTTTGGGATGTGATGGAGCAGGAGGGTTATTATCACAGATGTGCAGCCGACAAATCTGCATGCAAACCTATGTGATGCTGTCATGTCAGCATGAAACAAAATCCCTGAGGAATGTTTGCAGGACTAGATGAATCTAGCCCATTAAGGCAGCTCTAAAGGCAAAAGTCCTACTAATGTGTGCCTAATAAAGTGGCCGGTGAAGGCCTACTGTTGGTGATACAAACAAAAATATGTAAAATGCTCTAACCACTGGATAACTGTATATAGAGGAAGAAGGAGTCACAGAATATGCTCAGTGCTGATTTACAGTTTTCCAAATGATATCTATATGACCAGCAGCAGTGGCAGATCGAGGTGTGGGTGTTGGGCGGAGGGGCGGGCTAGTGTGTGCAGACGTTCTCATCCATCCATTTACTTTTATGAGAAGAAAATTGCCTTGTCAGGCGCTGTCTTGGGCTGATCCATTACCCCTGGGAGCGGCGGGGCTAGAACACCTGTGAACACACCCTGCACTTTCATAACAATGAACTGGCCTAACCAAACATTATTCACTATTTGCATGTCCTTAACATGTACTCAGAGTCACATTCTGACCCTCAATCAAGCAACAGGTGTGGCAGCATTTTGGGAAGTTTAAACTCTACGTTTTTGTCTACGAACATGGCACAGCTTGATGCTTTGATTCTGTGCTACAACTGGCATATTTCATCATCTTTGGTATAACAACTGGCTAACCCAGCACTAGCTTCAGCTTTGGTGTCTGTAGCAGCTATAACCAGACCAATAACCAATTAGAATGACTCATTACTCGGCAGGACTCGAGGCGTCTTCACATGTTTTTCTCACTAGGTCTGAAATCACATAAATATGTGCGGGTGCTTACTGTTCTCATCATTTCAGTACAAAATAATAATAAAATAACAGTTTGAAGGATTTAATTTGATGTAAATGCTCATGTTTCACACGTATTTATAATTAATTAAGGTTAATAAGCCGTGGAGGTGGAGTGCACTCAGTGCATTGTGACTGATTTAATTAATCTCGTGATGACAGGCAAAACGGTAGCGATCACAGCTATTTTCATCTTAATATAACATCCTGGTGCTGCTGCTTACAGGACTGTGCAAAAGTCTTGATTTGTGCCACATTTCTTTATATTTTGCTTCCAAGGAGGTAAAAGTGGTCTGAATGTCTTCAGAGGGATGTTTTTAAGCCACCTAACACTGACTTATGAATCATGCAAGCAGAAAAAGCAAAGCTCAAGGAAACGCACAAGAACAGACAGCTTAGCATAGAGCTAATTGCATTTTCAGACACTTTGTTTCCAGCTGCTGGTCACTAAAGTGAAGAATTTGTTAAAAATCTGAACAATGCCAAGATAACACAGAACAAGATAACATGGTCGGACAAATATAAAACAGTATAAATGCACCAACATGATGATTCTCAAAGAGCTATTAGCTGAAAACTGAAGTGGCAAGCCTAAAACACTATGTCCAGAAGATGACCAGCATCTGAACGTTATGTCCTGGTTTAGCTCACTGGGCTTCGCAGGTGACCCACATACTGTCTTTACCTTAACATATGAAACACTTTAAGGTGCCTACTGTTGTGATTTGGAGTTATATAAATAAAATTCACTTCAGTTCAATTGAATTAATTTTTGATGCAGAAGCCTGGTTTAAATTTGCCCCGAGGCCTTCTCCTCCTGGTCTTTCTCCCAGCTTTTCTCTCTTCTCTCCAATAAAAGCTAAAAAACAAAGAAGAGCTTTGAATGTCCTTCAGGAAGCGTGGAGAACTGTTCCTGAAGACTGAAAGAAAGCTGCCTGAGAGCGTTTCGGCTGTGTTCCTACCAAATACTTTCAAGCTTGTTAGAATTGTACAAACTCTGTTTTTGCCTGATGTACTGTATATCCATACATAAAGAAATGTGGCAAAGACTTTTGCACAGTATTGTACTTTGTTCATAATCTAAGGCATAGTGTCCTCAAATTAAAGTCTGCACTCTGCCATCAGTCATCTTTTGAGGACACAGATCTCCTCTGTGCTATTTTTAAAGCTCCGCACGTGAGAAGCAGAAGCCCGTCATGTTAGTGTACATAATAATTTGGAGTTACTTGCGCAGAAATGTCCGTAATACATGCGTGTGCGTACCTTGGCGTCGCTGTGGTAAACAAAGATGTTCCTTGTGCTGTTGTCTTTCAGGTAGGTGATCTGCAGTCCGCAGGGGTTGCCAATCTTGGCAGGCTGGAAGGTGGCATTGAGGGTTTCTATTTTCATTATTGCCTTGGGATCTCTGGCCTTGACAGAAGCAGGGGTAAACAATGAATTGTAAAAGTCTCATATTCCTCAGCATGGCTGCTGTGCACCAAAGAGAAATTCTGCTATTGGCTGTATCGTGTTTCTTACATCCTGCTTGTTGAAGTATTTCAGCGCTCCCTCCCTCTCTGTCAGGATGAACTTTCTGCTGAGAAACTGACCATTGTCTCTTCCTCGTTTCCATAGAAACCCCTCTCGGTACCCTGGGTAGAAAAAAAAAAGAAATAACTGTGTGTGTGTGTGTGTGTGTATGTGTGTGTGTGTGTGTGTGGTAGGGGAGCTGGTACCATAAAGCCTTTATAGGAGACAGGAGATCAAACAGAGGAGACGTTTACAACAGTGATGGGGAGATGTTGTAACTGGTTGGTGTCAGATGATACTTCAGTTAAGCTGAAATCAAAGATCGTTTGAAATCTCATTTATGCGAGCAGTGAGGAAAAGGAGACGGCGTGCAAGAGTGAGAAAACACAGCAGAGCGGGAAG
>VOQK01033155.1:13163-23470 GCA_015052645.1 Benitochromis conjunctus
TTGGGTAGAAATAAAAAAAAAAAAAAAAAAAAAAAAAAATAAAAAAAAAAACAAAAAAAAAAAAAAAAAAAAAAAAAAAAAAAAAAAAAAACACACTACAAAAAAAAAAAAAAAAAAAAGTATAAAGTCATTCCTAAAACAGCAATGCACTCGTTTCTTCTTAAACTAATTATTCAAGGCTTTGGGCACTTAACACTGGAAATCCAGCCGGCTGTGCACTGCATTCAGAAAGGACTGAAAATCTATGAAATAAAACAGGATCCCGAGTCTCCCTAAAATGAGCTCATATCATTCAGGCAAACAATGTTATGCTGTATTAAAGTATGCAAAGGATTGATGACTCATTTAATTACTTTTCCCTCCGTGCTGCTCATACTCAAGACTTCTACAGTAGTGTTTTCATATCAGTCTGCTCTTTAGCTCAGTTATGCTAAGCAGCGTTTTTAAGTCCTCTTAGATGTGCTCATACTGGATGTGTTTGTGCTCTTCTCTTCACGTTGTTAGTTCCTGCATGTAATCTAAGTTTGTGCGCACTCAACCGTCTGTGGGTGGCTGCGTGGGTGAGTTTACTTACATTGTCCCTCAAATAAAGACTAAAAGTTCTCAAAAGTAGGTTTATAACTTTAGAGCGAGATCTGCTGGATGTCATAGGCCAGCAATTTATAAGCCAGTGCGATACTGTCATCCATGTTCAGATTTCAGATGCACTAAAGAGAAAGCAAAGACAAACTGGCAAGGCACAGTGATGTAAGACAATAATACCCTGAAATGTAGATTAACTTCATTTAAATTTAACTTTTTATAGGACCAAGATTTGAAAAATAAACTGCCCCAAAACAGCTCTTGAGCAATCTGAAGCCTGCACTTTGTGCTCAGTGCTGTTACCTACAGATACACTGTTTATTGTTTCAATTGATATTTGAAACTTTGGCCACGTTTTATATGAGCATGCACCACTGGATGACATAAGGACAGAAAAATGAGAGAAAATAAGGAAAATAGGTTCACAGGGGACCTATTATGCTTACTAATACCCTAAAAGAAGAACTCATAAAACCACCTGCTGCTGCTCTTTGCTCTTTAATCTCCTAAATCTGCTTCAGGGTGGCTGGATAGAAATGATCAGACACGAGGAAGAAAATCACAGAAAACGAGAGGGACAGCAAATACGATTGTTAGGATTTTTAAAGGGAAGGTTACATCCTTGTGCTACTGTCTTCATTTTTAACACATCTGGCTGTGATCTATGTGAATCTGCAGGGGCGTTCACATATCAGAGGTTGGTGTTGATAAATTGTCAAAGTGTGGTCTCTTCGGCGGCTATATTTCTGCTTTAACCTCGGGAGTTTCCACATTTAAGATGAATTCAAACTCCACAATGGTTTTGTATAATCCTCCTAGTATCTTGACACACTCTTTTCAACTCAAGGCCAACGCACCAGTGTTTGTGTTCCTCACTTGCTGTTGTTGTTTTTTGAGTTTTTGTTTTTTTTTTCTTTGTGTGCAGCTGTTTAAGATGCTGACAGGTTAACGCTTAGATTTTAATAGAAACACCTGCTTTTGAAATGAGTTTCTATAAGACATTTTTTTTCTCGTTTTATGTAAAACTGGCTTCATTGTAACTTATTAAGCTGAGGTAATTCGAAGCTCTTTAAAACTTTGGAGGTTTCGACTGCGTCCCTGGCTTTTTTGTCTGATTTCATTTTGTGCAGGCCTCCATCCATCTGTTTTCCCCTCTGTGTCCTTCCTGATAGGAAAATTCAAATACAACGAATACACCACAAAGCATGCTTATTTTTATATGTCTATCATCAGAACACAAAGTACCTGACATTGAATGACTGATTTTTCAGATCAGAATTAGAAGAAACAGTTATTGCCGCCATCTATTGTCCACCTGGGCCTTACCCAGAGTTTCTGCCTGATTTCTCAGATTTTGTATTTACTCATTATCATCTCACATGTAACATTATCTACATCTACTGTAGTGCTATTTATATTGATATTGATTTCAAGTCTTTTTGTCCAGTTGATCTGAGTTAACTTCAGTAATTACTTCTTCCAAACCATCAACGTGTCTTTTAGACATTATTCCCGCAAGACTGCTCAAAGAAGTCCTGCCATTAATTAATGCTTCAATCTTAAATATGATCAACCTATCTCTAATAATTGGCTATGTAACACAGACCTTAAAGCTGGCAGTAGTTAAACCATTACTTAAAAAGGCATCTCTTGACCCAGCTGCGTTATCTAATTATAGGCCAATCTCCAAGCTTCCTTTTATCTAAAAGAAATTCTTGAAAGAGTAGTTGTCAAACAGCTAACAGATCATCTGCAGAGGAATGGCTTATTTTAAGAGTTTCAGTCAGGTTTCAGAGCCCAGCACAGCACAGAGACAGCCTTAGTGAAGGTTACAAATGATCTTCTTATGGCCTCTAACAGTGGACTCATCTCTGTGCTTGTCCTGCTAGACCTCAGTACAGCATTCGATGCTGTTGACCATAATATCCTATTAGAGCGATTAGAGCATGCTGTATGTATTACAGAGACTGCGCTGCAGTGGTTTGTATCATATCTATCTAACAGACTCCAATTTGTTCATGTAAATGGTGAGTCCTCTTCACACACTAAGGTTAATTAGTTACAGGGTTCAGTGCTATTCTGTGTACTTTATACATGCTTCCCTTTGGCAGTATCATTAGAAGGCATAGCATACATTTTCACTGCTATGCAGATGACACCCAACTTTATCTATCCATGAAGCCAGATGACACACACCAATTATTTAAACTACGGGGATATAAAGACATGGATGACCTCTAATTTTCTGCTTCGAAATTCAGATAACACTGAGGTTATTCTACTCGGTAGCAGATGGCCGCACCTCCCTGAGCCTGGTTTTTCCCCCGAGGTCTCATCCTGTTAAAAGGGAGTTTTTCCTTCCCACTGTTGCCAAAGTGCTTGCTCATAGGGGTTCATATGATTGTTGAGATATTCTGTTTTCTTTGTATTATTGTAGGGTCTTTACATTACAATATAAAGCACCTTGAGGCAACTGTTGTTGTAGTTTGGCACCATATAAATAAAACTGAATTGAATTGCAGATCAGGAACACCCCAAGAACTGCAGTTTTAGAAATCCTCTGACCCTGTATCCAGCTATCACAGTTTGTTAAACTCCCAACACTCCTAATCCTTACACTTGCCTGTTTTTCCTATGTTTAACACATGAACTTTGAGGACAAAGTGTTCACTTGCTTCCTTATATGTCCCATCCATTAACAGGTACCATGATGAAGAGATAATCAGTGTTATTCACTTCACCTGTCAGTGGTTATAATGTCTGATCGGTGTATATAAAGCAGTACTGGAAAGCCCAGCTTTTTAGTTAATGATAGATTTAGCATGTCTGAATAGTTCCAGCTTTTTTCTTGTATCTATATATAAAAGTGGCAATAACCATATCTAAGAGACCCAAAAAAATCACCAGGTTTTAAACAAGTAAATTCATAGCTATTATTCAGGTAGTGAAACCACTTTATTGACAGATAAAAACCTCAGAAACACAAACTTAAGATGTAAAGATGTTTACAGGGCCATATCTTTACATTTGGACCAAAGAAATAATCCTGCAAACACATACATGGGCATTAAGTTTTATTTTTTTCTAAATTTTTTGCCTATTCACAATTTGCAAAGCCAATATATGTCATTGACAGCAAGGATGCTAAAAATGGTAGATGGGTGATCTGCTGGCCATTAAAGGTGATCTCTGCTGTATAGTTCAAATTGATCAGGACAGCTATGCATAGCAATGCGAGCCTATGGTTGAATTAAACCATCAGAGTGAGAAGGTCCTGTTGAGAAGTCAAACAGCTGTCGGGGGATCCAATTATGGTCATGCACAGAGTGCACACCTAAATGTTGTGTTCCCCACAAAGCCTCTCACTACACTCAAGTTAAGCCGTCTCGCCTGCAGCGTTGGTGAATATTTGAAAGTACTGCCGGAGGAAAAGAACGAGGCTGGCATTTCTCCTTCTACAGAAGTGGCCCGGTACTCTGGTGGCAGAAAGTCTCTGCCTGAAAACACAGCAAAAGTCAAATACAAAAATGCCCTCTGTGCCTTTGTCACTGCTTAAGTGTTTAAGAAACTCTCTTGTGCGTTGTCACTGCGGGTTCAAGATATTGTGTGAAGCTGACAGAAGGGTAGGTGAGGAAAATGAAGTCAAAATAAAAGCAGGTCCAATTTAAAGATCAGATGGCTCAAACATTTGTCTTTTTTTTTAATCCATGTGTTGAGCATATTATTCAGTGATAATTCAGTGAAGCAGTTGCAGACAGAAAAAAAGAATCTATATAAATAAAAAGTTCACGTTAAACTCAAAATCACATTATACTGAAATGACCACACCTGAAAATGAAGTGAAATTTACAGGCAGACTATAGCTACCACCCACACACTACTCATCAGACAAAGAGTGGTCTGAAATCAGCTGTGGCAGTCACAAACAACCAGAGAAAGCAGGGCCTGTTTTTATCACATTGCTTTCTCATAGTCTTCATGATTGACTTTAATGGATTAATGATATACGTGTAGAAATGTTTCTTGCCTTTATAGTGACCTTGGAATGCACTTTGTTGTTGCCGATGTTGAGAAAGTGCTATATAAATAAATGATCATTATTACATGATATACAGACAGCATGCTATATAATTCCAATAACCCCTTTAAAACTGACTGATATGCAAAATACCATCTGTCAGCTTCAGCCTCAGCAAAAACCTTCTGCAATGCAATCAAGTACACTGTGAAACTACTCATTTAGCTCAGCCTGGTCCCTACATTAACCCTGCAAGAGCACACCAGGGAATCAAATCACATACTGTACAATTATCATTAACAATGTCCTGTTTACCTTTTATGCTCCACTTACTACACTGTGAACAGTAACAGGAACAACAGTCCAAACACTGTAAAGCATCTACCTCGAAATATATAGCTGCAGCATAAACATGTTTGTTTACTGGATGTTCAGCTTAGAAACAAATGATTTCAAATAACATGATTTCTGCAAGTGAATATTAAATGTCAGCAGCTGTTATGAGTTGCTATTAAGAACATTATTTACTGGTACATATCTTAAAAAAGGAAGAAGAAAAAAATGCATTAAACTAGACCACTTACAGTGTGGTTTTAACAGGGGTTATCTGTTGATGCTGTTCAGACTCAAATACAGGTAGATGGGGCCATAATTTGTTGAAAAAAGATGAAAATTGTGTAGTTTGGGCTCTGTACCCAACCACAGTGGAGTTTAAATCACATTTTAAATCAAAATAAGGATTGTTTTCAACATTTATCCTTTGCAGTCAATGACTGCCTGAAGTCTGGGATCCGTAGACATCACCAAGTACTGCATTTCCTCCCTTGAGAAGCTTTGCTAGGATTTTGTATTTAGTAACTGAAAACCATGCATGTTGGTTTGAGATCAGGTGGGTGACTTAGTCATTGAAGAATATTACATTTCTTTGCATTGAGGAACTGTTGGGTTGCTTTTGAATTGTGCTTTGGGTCATTATTCATTTGCACTTTGAAGTCCTGTCTGATCAGTTTTGCACACATTTGGCTGAATTTGAGAGTGTAGCCTTGTGTAGCTCAGGATTAATCCTGCTGCTTCTGTCCGCAGTAACATCATCAGTAAGCACTTGTGACAGAGTTGCACTGGCAAAGTGAAAACTGTCCTTCTTTTCCTGATTGTAACTAGTGGTTTGCAACTTGAAACTTTGTGCATTGCCATTTCTGAATGGTTCTTTTGATTGTAGACCTTCACAATGACATGCTTACATACCTCCTTGACAGTATTGACTTGACAACTCTTAAAGTTTTGCTCTCTCTTTGATGGGTTAATTTTTGAGCGTAATGATGGCCTCATTCACTTGCACAGACATCTTTTCCTGGGTAAAGATTCAGAAGATGGCCTGAAATGTACAACACCTGGCCATTTTTCTGCCAGGCTATTTAAAACCCTTCCTCTGAAGGCGTTCCCCTTCTCCTCTCCCACTGCTGCCTAGCTC
Source organism: Benitochromis conjunctus (assembly GCA_015052645.1). NCBI lineage: Eukaryota > Metazoa > Chordata > Actinopteri > Cichliformes > Cichlidae > Benitochromis > Benitochromis conjunctus. Next base: position 19,235 of record VOQK01033155.1, read on the forward strand.
TGTTCCTGTGACGGTAACTGTGTCCAAACAGAAAATCATAATTGTTCTAACCTTAACCCAAACACAGAGACATTGTTTACTGTCAAATGTTGTGAAAAAAGTGAGTTTTAATTAGCACAGCTAAAAAAAAATAAAAAAAATGGAGACCGGGCATAATAACAAAAACACTACCCCCCACTAAAGCATGACAGTCCTTATTAACTCGACTAAGTTTAGGTCAGGAACTACCCACTACGAGGTCATTATCCTGCAAGGCACATCAGACAGAAAGTTGTGGTGTATATACACAATATCATATAATGCTTGTAAGCTGTGCAGCAGAAAATCTTAACTAGTAATTTAAACTCATAAATACGAGCTTTGAGCAGACATTAACATGACATTTTAAAGCAATGATATGCAAATTAATATACAGTGCAGCAGACAGACTGAACTCAAGGTTGGCAACGAGTGCAACAGCCTTAAATGTTAATCAGCAGCTCAAAAGAAGAAAGGAAGCTAGGCCAAAAAACTGTTAATATGTGCAAAAATATTCTTTAGGTAATATTAAGTATGCAGTGATGAAGGGGGCTGGGAACTTGTGGATGACCAAAGTTTGTTAAGTTTGCCATGAGGCTAAAATCACAAGAAACAATCTTGTCAGTCAGCTGTGTTCAAGGCGAAAAATCAGGAAAGCTCATTTCCATAATTATCTTTTACCAAGATTGCAATGAGTTAAGACAAAGCCTCTCCCTGGCTCAAACAATAATCAACAATGAAAGTGTAAATACAACTTAAGATCAATTCAGCCCACAACACCTGAAGTGTAACTCATGATTACCTTGCTTGTCTATTCATAGCACAATTCAGCCCGTGCAGGGAGTTCATTCAAAATACAAACCAACACAAACATTGCATGGGGGGTTAATCCAGCTGCAAAACACAGCCCAGTACAAGCTTAGAGATCAACAAGCAGAGCAACACAGCAGGCAGCAGACCTGCGACACACAGCAGAGCCAACACATCACGTCACAACAAGCAGGTGATCACAAACACCAGAAACTTACCGTGGTGAAGAGAAGCTGTGATTTTAGCAGACGACATCTTAAGCAGCAAAGTCAGGAAGAGCAGTTTGAGCCCACAGCTGCTATGATTAAAGTCTACAGCGCAAATATCATTATCTCTCCAGCAAAGTCTCTGAAGTTGCATGTTGGAAGGCAAGCTTGTTTGAATGCATGAATATAAGCAACATGTGTCAGTTTTTTAGGGCCCGAGCACTGAGAGTGCGAAGGCAGTATTTGCCAGTACTGGTTAGAGCGCCACCTAGTGGTTCTACGCATAGAACTCATCAGTGTGACATCAGGTCGGACCTACTGGGCGTAGGTGTTGGGCGTGGCTCGACGTGCTGGAGTGCGAGGGCCCTCTCAACGCTGCTTGCAGCTTTAATTTAAAATAATTTGATTCTTAGCTGATTTGACTTTATTTGATATTAGAATTAGAAAGTCAACGTCCACACTGACCGCGAAAAAATGATGACACCCCTAGAAAAGATAACAAGTGCTATGCCCATCAGTGAAATTTTTAAATATCAAGAACTTTTCATTTTAGATTTTAGTGAATATGATGGAAACCATCACGAAGAAAATGAAACAGCAGAATCTACAGCGGAGTGAAAAATCATTTGATCTCCTGCTGAATTTGTAAGTCATACATAAATGAAGAGTCTCTAATTTTTTATAGCGGTTTCATTTTAATCGAGAGGCAGACTATCAATCAAAAATCCATAAAAAGCACATTACGTAAAAGTTCTAAATTGATTTGCGTGGGTCTCCCTCTCGCCATTAAAATAAAACTACTCTTTGTAAGTGAGCAAACGTACAAATTTAGCAGGGGATCAATGTATTTATTTATTTATTTATTTTCACTTTCACACAGGAGAAAATATGATGTGAAGTGACACACTGTGTGCGTGCCATAATTAGCTAAAAATTGCTAAAACTTACAGCTGAAAAAACATTTGCGATATGGATATATATGGATAATCTATCTCCACTGAGACTGAAAGAGAGAACAGCACCTTAGATAACAGAGAATACAGGAGACTAAAAAAGTATCACATGAGATCATAAGAACAGACTCCTTTCATTCTTATTGTATTTACTTAGCAAGAGAGTTGGAAAAGTTGCATTCATATCTAACATATTTGACTACTTCCCAGCGATGTTGATGCATCGCACTTTATTTGTCCCGTTTTTAGTCTTTTGGTTGTCCTACCTACACTATTTTACCAAAGGAGCAGCACCCGGTGTGGTCTTCTGCTGCTGTGGGCCATCTGCTTCATGGTTCAATCCGTGGTTTATTCAGAGATGCTCTTCTGCACACCTAGGATGTAATAACGGTTATTTAAATTACCATTGCTTTACTATCAGCTTGAAGCAGTCAAGCTATTCTCCTCGAACCTCTGACATCAACATGGCACATTCACCCACAGCACTGCTGCTCACGGGATATTTTCTCTTTTTCAGCTCAGTCTCTGTAAACACTAGAAATGGCTGCGTGGGAAAATCCCAGTACATCAGCTGTTTCTGAAACACTCAGACCAGCCCGCCAGGCAAACAAACCACAAACATTTAAAGCCACTTACATCACCTTTGTCTCCATTCTGATACCTGGTTTGAACTTCAGCAGGTCATCCCGACTATGTCTACGTGCCTAAATGCATTGAGTTGCTGCTATGAGACTCAGTGTGGAATATTATAGACCTGTCAGCCTCAGTGATTGCCATCATGGCTGTGTAGTGTAATGGAAGGGACCACACAAATCCAACAGTCAGTGGGAGAAGTACAGGAATCGAAAAATGTAGTCTGTTATGACTGTTAAATGTGAAATTGAAATTCATGCTCTGTGCATGGAAATACGCAGTGCGCATACCTGCTCTGCTCTGCTTAGTGTACTTAAGGAAGTATATGAGTGTGTGAGGAGGCATGTTCAGTGAGACACACTGAACATGTCTGCCTCTTCGGCACTGATTTTATTAATCTGTGTATTAACTACAGTGTTAGGAACGTCAGGGTGAATTTGGGGATTAGATTGTATTTTTAAACATTCCTTCGCACTTAAATTCCCTCGGTATAATTACTCCACTGAACCTCTGTTCTCTGAGGAGCAACCCAGCGTATGCAATATGACAACAAAGTTTTAGGCGTAGATTTGACAGTCTATGATGAAAGCACTTAGCTTCCTTTCAAGGGAAAACCTTTTGCACTCGATCTCCCACTTTTCCAAGTTAATGACAGTGTCACGCTACTCCTTGCGCTTGGCAGTCTGTTACCCACCCATCATCTCTGAAGCATGTAACCTCATTATTAAGTGGACTATATGCAAGGTGTCCAGAGGCTGCATGGTTTCTAATGAACAGAGATGCTACTTGGTTTAATTTGACTGGGAGGCATCTCTTCTCAGTGACAACATGCTGCAAAGTAATATCCAAATCTATGTCTGTCTATCTTCCTCTCACACTTCCTATCTCAAAATGAAGGTGTACCTACCTACAGCATTGTTCACATCTATTGGGGTTTTTTTTCCCCATTATTCATTTTTTTTATTCCCACCAATTTAATAATTTTAAAAAGTACTATAAGAAGCACATTTGTTTTTAAAGCATAATTTATTTCCACAGTAAAACAACCAGCAGACATGAAACACAAGAAGAACAAAATAAGAGTTTTATCGTAAACTGACATCGGCAGCTTTGTTTGTGACATGCCAAAAACACATTACAAATATTAAAGAACCAAAAAAATGACAGGACTCAAACTGAAGATTAGCCAAAGCACCCTCCTCAGCTTTTTTGGTTCAAACTTTATTGCTGTCTCGCAGGTCTTCTAAGAAAAATACGATTTTGCAAATAAAAACAAACAGGGGGAGAAGACAGAGTAAAATAAAACCAAATTAGTTCTAAGTATCGCCCCTAATGCACTTTAATTGTCATTCAGCATTATGAACTAATGTTATTTAAAGTGCTTCAAATGAGAATTTTTAAAATGTCTGATTTGCTTTTTTATTTTTAAATTTGCATTTCAATAGCTGGGACCGCATCCTCATTTAGATTTGAATGCATTTTTCTAGTAGGTAATGGTAGATGAGATTTGGGGACGGTCTCAGAGGGGGCTACCGGCAGCTCCTGGGCCAGACAGATCCACATGTGCTAATGAGAGGTGAAAGAACTGAAGGGTGGGGGCATATACAGACAGAAAC
>VOQK01033160.1:0-11021 GCA_015052645.1 Benitochromis conjunctus
AACACTAAAAAAGTGAGCCAACAATGAAAGTAAAAAGTGAGAAGTGATTTAAGGTTTCAAGCCTCTCAGGGTTTGATGGAGAATTCCTCTGCTCTCAGATGGAATCCAGCGTTTGTTTATTCTTTCTGAAGCAGTTTCTGAATTTCAACGAACCACCAGCCATTCTGACTGTTGTGGAGTGGAGTGAAATGACCTTTCAGTCCAAGTGTGGCAGCGTGTGTAATGTTGTTGAACCTGTGTGATAAAACTTCACTTCCAAATTTGCCATTACAAACAGTTTTCTTTTAAAAACACCAGGTAAGATTAAGGCAATTGCTGGGTCTTAAACTGGTAAATGACAAAGGGTCAAAAGCATGATTGTTTTTAACGGGCTAATGTGCGTTTAATGTGATATAGTGACGTATCAAACTACCCTGATCTCTGTGGCTCAACTTATTTTATCCTGCTTTAGTGAAGGTCTGAAAAGGCACTTTCTCTGGCACTTAAAAAATGTCAATTTATATACGGGTGTTGGTGTGGCATGACTAGACCATATTGTACATTTTACTGTACAGTAAAAATAGTTTGCAATGAAGAAATGATGCCGTAATTAGTCACAGAATGATTTTTAATTAATAGTCATCATCTTTGAAACCATAAGCTCTCAGAAGTATTTGAACTATTAAACCTGCTGTGCAAAGAATACAACAATGCAAGTATAGTGTGTAGTTAGTAAATTTAATAATGAAATAGCTAATCACATTATATATCCGTGTTGGGTGTAATCTTTTAATCCCTAATCCAGATAAAAGATGATGAAATCTGATAAGTCTTATACAAAATTCCCACCCATGTTGTTGTGTTATCATCAGATAAAATGAACAATGAGCAAAAAATGGGCCTGCACCGTTTCTGTCTCTGCATCTGCCATTGCATATTTGCAAGTGTGTGTGAGCGTGTGTGTGTGTGTGTGTGTGTGTGTGTGTGTGTGTGTGTGTGTGTGTGTGTGTGTGTGTGTGTGTGTGCGGTCTCATACAATAGGAAAAGCAACTACTTCTGCATACACAGGTTATAAACAAAGAGGTATTATTCTTTTAAAACAAATTTTTTAACAGTTAAATCATGAATAGAAATGGGGGAAAATAATTCAAATAATATCAGCAACACAGACGGTTTAATGGCACCTTTATTAGCATAAAAAGTAAGAGCTGAAAACTAAACAGAATCTCTGAAGGAGGCGAAAGCCTTTTTCTCATTGTTTGTGCCTAATGGAACAGTAAATGGGCAGAATCAGATATACTGTAACAAGAAGTATTAAGAGAAAAATATGTTGCATATTGTTTCTACAAAATTTATTGTGTTAGCAGCAAAAAATCTTTCTCTTGCGATTTAAGAGTATTCTCTGAGATAAGCGAGTTACCTATGTTTTTTTTTAATCATAACCTCATGAATGGATCATATCACCAATCCCAGAATAACACTCGACAGCATTAGTTTGTATTATGATGGGTTATGACTTTAAATGAAAATTCTACTGGGACACCTTTTGTTAAAAGTGACCTATTATTCTCATTTCCAGCTTCATGGGTTTTATTCTTGGCTCCTTACCTTCTCTGAATTAAAGATCAACCTTCATTTATGATAACTTTCTTTTGACTAGATACCCCAGGCTAAAAGAAAAGAAAAAAATACCCTGCCTGAAATTCAGTATTTACAGTGTGATTATTTGCACACTAGTATTACTTGAAAAGCTGGTCATATTTAATATAAGCATGTTTATGACAGAAAATAAGAAAACAAAAACTCATAACACGGAGTATAATTTTTAATAATACTATTACTATTACAGTTCCTTCTTTTTCCAAATAATACGCTTTGCATGAACAATTATAAAAGAGTAGACTGAGTACTCAAGCAGCTCAGGACTAAGTCTTTTGATTTTGAAGCAATAGATCTGCTATTTCATTACTTTTACCAGCTGTGTTTCCTTACATGCAAATGCAGTAATGTGACCAAAATACGAATACAGACAGAAAACGTCCAACACGCCTACTATATGTTTGACACACACTTTTACTCCAGTATATTAAATCAAGGCAAGAAAAACATCAACTGCAAGTACTGTGTTGGTGATCCCATCTAATGTAAGCACTAATATGCAGAAAAGTAAGTAGAAGTACAGATACTTGTGTTAAAAGATACTCCTGTAAAAGTTGAAGTACTGATTTAACTTCTATACTCAGGTAAAAGATAAAAAGTACAGCCTCTAAAATGCACTTAAAGTAAAAACGTATAAACTAGCTCTTTAGAGGACATTTCTACTAGCTACTACTGCACCTTATGTTAGCCATCAATAAGGAGGGCAAATTAAGCTTTAAAAAATGTCTTTGTTTTTCTCTGCTCCTGTTCCACATGTCCAAGGTGAGTACATTCAGAATAATTAGAATGTGTCTTCCAGGTGCAGGTGTGTTCAATCAGTCGCTGACTGGTTTGGTATCCCTCAGCTGGTCCAATAGGCTTTCACTGGAGGTGCAGGACAAAGGTTCCCAGGCAGCCAGTTGTCCGTGTGTGTTCCCACACTCAAGTTTGCATGAAGAAAGGCTGCCTGACTTCTTCCAAGGCCAGGGGCCGTAACACACCTAAACAGCAAAATTAGTGCAGTCTGGGAATAACGTGGAATGTGGCAGGCAGAGTAATGCTATGGTTGCCAGTAGTTTTGCAACATGCGACAAAGAGTCACTTAGATATAACTAACAATCATTTCTGTTATGAGCATTAGCAGATTTTGTGAACATTTTGTGATCAGCTGTTTTGCAGGATGCTTTTTTTAAAATTTATAATAAAATGCTTCATGTATAAATCCAACATTTGCTCGAAAGCGTCACATTCCCAGCTTAGCAAACCTCACGGAGCAGTCCTTACCTTTGAAAATAATCTCTCTTCTTCCTCTCTTGGCCCGTCTTTGTTATATCGTTCTCCATCTCTGAGAGTGAAGTTATCTCACATTCTTTTTCTCTCAGGTGTACCTTTAGCAAGCACATGCATTGTTTTTTGTGTGTGATAAGCTCTGTTGATGGAGACACCAACAGGATTGTCCTGTGTGGATTTTTGTTCCCTACATTTGGGTTCAAAACAATTTGATGGTTTGAAGACACGAAGTAATGGAAACCTGTTTACTAAAATATTAGATCTCTACTGTACTCTCTGAAAAAGTTGTGATAGAGTAATAGAGTGGATTTGTTCAATTACTATCTATTTATCTATAGAGATATAGATTGAGATAGAGCGATATGGTCCTGGCTAAAGTTGTACTCTGTGGTTAAAAAAAAAAAGTAGATGGGAGAGTGCCAAACCACTTTAAACCAATGTCACCTGTCAGACAGAAAAGGCACAAGACCTCAGTTCTGAAATGTAATATCAGCTGTCCAAATTTTGACAACTGTCACCCAGAAAATTGCTGCTGGGTTGAAAATAGTTCACATTGAAAGTTACTGAATGACTGCTAACTTTTTTCTTTTCTTTGTAAATATCATAGTTTTATTTTAAAGGATTAGCTTAATGACAAAGAATAAAAAAACACAGAAGAGAGACGAGAATTTTTTTTCTCTTTTAAAGATTTTCAAGAAATTGTTGTGCTGAATCTGATTCTTGCTTGCAAAATTCTGATTTAGGAAAAGCCCTAATATAGCCTAACCACTAGACTACAACCACCCAAGTTCTGCCACGTTATTTTAGGAAAACATAATAATATAAACACTGCATCCTTTATATCCTGGAACTTGTCACAACAGGTGTGCACTTGGTTGGCTCTAAAGGTATAACACTTCACACGGGCTTGGATGACATCCTAAAGAAATTATGTCGACATTTGCATGTAGTAGTTCTGGCACTTTAGTTCTCATATATGATTTATTTTAGCAGAAGCACAGCAAATAAAAGACTTTCGCTATCGTAGAACTGACTTAGCTCAGGTAAATGTGCCCAAAACCTTCAGAAACTTTTTCTGAAGCAACGTTTTACTCACACTGTAAGTCCTATTAGGATGCAGCAGCATATTCTCATGTGTTTCTTATTGAACTTGAAAAATGATTCTCACTGTGAGAGTATTATAATTATTGTGATTTTTAAAGGGGGAATGGATTGATGAACTTGAGCTTTTCAGACGAACCTGAGTATTAGGATGCAGCGACAGGTTGACACTCAAGGCTGCAGAGTTATCCGTGGCAATGCTCTGCCGGTGATTTGTTCACTTGGCTTTTCAAATGATGTTAGTCATCAAAGTATGCGTGTCAGATAGCAGGTAGTTTTACTAACTTACTGAGCATGAACTTCCCCCTTCCCCTTTCTCTTGAAATTCATGTAATCTTCCACTATTTCCTTCCTCATCCTGCATTTCTAACTCCTCTTCCTCTGACCCGTCCAGCTCTCTCTACCCCTTTTTAACCTTTTTTCCACTAACTTTCTCCTCTTCTCCTTTGCCATTATTTTCAACGTTTTTTATCGACTCATAAAACCCAGAGGTGGCTTGTTAAAAACCACGTCATGGACTGGTGAATGTAACTATGAGTTATGACACCAACTATTTTCCCTTTTCAGCTTACATCACTTGATTAATTAACCAGTAGGAGCAGCCTTTGCTCAGCATGACTGTAATACTGCGAAAGAGTAATAACGCAAAATGGGCCAAGCATGGTTAAAATTTATGGACTTGCTGTGCTTAATTATTCAAGAGAAAATGTCATGTTAAATGTAATGTAACAATATCTAATCCATGTAAAACAGTTGCAGAAGCAGGGTGCAAAGATTTTTCGAACACAAAACTCTCATGTTTGATCTCCATGACATCATGTTATTCTTGCACATATAAAGGACACTGAGCTCCTGCCGCTCATACATGTTAACGACTGCTTAAAAATTAACTACTGCCTAGCTTTGGCTCACAATCTGTGTAACAACACTCCATCCTCATCTCCCCATGTGTTTTTAGTTGTTATTTTACTTTTCAGGATGATTAAATTATAATATTATAAGATTCCAAAGTTTGTTGGGTTTTTTTTGTTTGTTTTTAATGTATTTAAAAAGTAGCCTTTCAGCAAAACACAAATAGATTTTGTGGTGACGTACAGTAAAACTAATATGACACGCTATTTACCCAGGCAGTGTTAATCTGTAACGGTATAAACCAATAGAAATCACCATGGCACACCTCTAACCTAAAGGGTTTTTAAAGATTACACAGAAAAATTAGGGCATGATCAGGGTCACAGTTGCCCGAGATTCCATTTACCTATCCAACCATGCTAATGTCTTTTACCTTCTATTTCAATTAACATTAACATTTCGATTTCAAACACTTGGAAACAGCGAGGTCATTTTTTTCAGGCCGCATTACATTACGCATTGTAATGATTCCTCATTGTATATCATAAAGACTTAAAAATGAGTCTTAAAACAGTCGCTTGCTTTTAATTTCTCCGCCTTCTGTCTCAACACTTAAGCCTTCGCTTGACCACACAACAAGAAGAAAGTTTCTCTCTCCACTGTTACCGAGAGGTCCTCTGTCTAATGAGTTTTAGACATTAACTGTAGCTCAGCTCAACATGACTTCACAAAGAGACCTCCACATTTATAGGCGAATAACTCGAAAGACAAAACGGGGGGAAAAAAAAAATTAAAGTCTGAGATGAGTCTCCTGGTTAATTGTCCATTGCCCTGGGACTCTGGCTGAAACCACGGCTCATTAGTTCAGAATTTCAGCCGGCCCTGACACAAGAGAGATGATTACTGCATTTTATCTCTTATGTGGAGCTTTTTACAAAGTCATTTATGTAATTAAATATTAGTAGTTGTTGTTTTATCACCCAATCATTAAGGCCAACAGCTGAAATTCAAAACCCTGTAAAGGAAAAAATCACTGATGCAAGTGAGGAAATTATCTGGTATTTTTCAGTTTAATGAAAACAATTTCTTCTCATTTTGACATTACTAATTTGGACTTATTCGTGTAAATAGTGAATGTTAAAATCAGCACTGTCTTCAATCACCATTATAGGTTGTTGTTAATAGGCTAGCGGGTGCAATATTAAAAGACCCCCCCAAAACTGAGTGAAACTGAATTACCAAGTGTTTTTTGTGTTATATATAATTTACTTGAATTAATATTATACAGAATACACTGAATGACAGTAACAAGTGATGTCTTATTGAGCAGGCAGAAGGAAGCATAAAATATGTCAAATCATAATATCCCTTTTGTATGCTGTGCAAGCTACCAGTTAAAATGAAACAGTAATAATGAGCTGCTATTGAAGAAAATCATAAATCTTCTTTGTGAGTGCCAGCTAGTATACCAGTGAAACCGCTTTGAAGGATAAATTATTGAAAGCACAAGGTCACAAATCTGTTTGTCAATGAGGAGTATCCGAGTCAGTGCTCTTCTCCAGTCTGTGTTCAAGTTATGAGGCCAACTGGCCTTTGACATTAAGCAAAAATACATGTTCTTACCTTTATATTTCCTGTGTGTAACCTCATTGAGGATCCGATGAAGCCTTTTGTGAGACTTTCTGTGTATTTTAAAAGGTTTTTTGAAGAGTGACTGTGAAGATGCCTTGCATTTACACAGAATTCTTAAATTCATATTTGCAGGGTCAACAATGTAAAGCAGTTTCTGGTGGAACTACTGTATACAGCACCACATTCAAACAAAGACAAACGCACTAAAAACTACACAACTGTTGTTTTCTCACTGATTTAAAGAGAACACTCGAAGAAAACACTTGAATCATGGGTGATCTCTAAATGTGAACCGTGTAATCAGTAAGTGTGAATATATTGGTGAAGTTCACACACTTCAAATGGTGCCATCTCTTTTATCTGCCCTAAATCTGCACCATTTAAAAGGCAATTCTTGACCAAGAAATGTGCTTTATGTGCCACTGTTTAAAAGAAACAGCTTTTTAGATGTATGAAGAATTAAAATCAGCCTAAGGCGGAGAGAAGAGACTGAGAGGGAGAGTCCATTTATGAGAGAGGAAAGGACGATAACAGAACGAGGGAATCCAGTATTTACACAGGTTTCTGCACCATTACTGCTGGCAGGTTAATATTTGCATCAAATAGAAAACATCAGAGTCAGAGAAAGACAAAACCAGACACAAAGATACCAGGGCAACAAAATGATATGAACAAAAAGGTAAGATGAAATAACAGAGAGGCTGAGATAATCTGATTACAATGCACTGACAAGTGGTAAGCTCATAATGTTGGTTGTAATAGTGTTTGGTGTTGGTTGTACAGTTTCTGTTAGTGTGGGTGCTGATGCACTGCCGTGGTTCAGTCAACCTACAAAGGTGTCAGGACTCTAGACAGTCAGTGACTTAATCACTGTTGTGTACAGCAAACACAAGAATAACTCACTTGATGTAAATCTACACAGTGGAGCAAAGTGTTCTGGGAAAACACCAATTCAAGCTCAGTCTGCAGTTCTTGTCGAGCCGCTGATAACACATCTCAATGCCAGGCCACATCAGATGTTACTTTTCTGCTTATCGTAATTGAAAATCTCACAAGGCATGCTATTTAAGCCGCTTTCGCTTGTCTCCACTTAATCCTGCCACTGCAAGCTTTTTTACAACCCACCTCAACCACAGCTCCCCCTTTTCAGGCTTAGTGTGACTTAATAAGTGTCATATCTACCGTAAACCATAAAGTGCAAAATAACTCAAGAACTGAAAGTGCCTATTTATTATTTTGATTAGTGCCCTAGCTCAGCTTTTGTTATAGCCTGGCAACCAGACAAGACAATCAGAACTGCGTGTCTTATGATTATGTTTACGTCATGCTACACATGTTGCTAACCTAAATCATAGGTCTATACAATTTCACTCCTCAGAATAGATTCATTTCAAACACATAAATATAACTAAAATCACAAGAGAAAAGAACATTTTTCATGATTATCTCTATATCAACACAATGTTTATGCTCGAAAAGGAGTAGGTTGAAGTTGACACATTTTTTTGTTCCTACCCTCTTATTTGTCATGGTCCTGGGTCGGTGACCCAGTGTTTTGAGACAGACACTATCTCTACTTTTAAGATTAGGCTTCAAACTTTCCTTTTTGCTAAAGCATATAGTTAGGGCTGGATCAGGTGACCCTGAATCCTCCCTTAGTTATGCTGCAATAGGTGTTGGCTGCTGGGGGATTCCCATGATGCATTGAATATTTCTTCTTCAGTCACTTTTCTCACTCACCATGTGTTAACAGACCTCTCTGCATCGAATCATACTTGTTATTAATCTCTGGCTCTCTTCCACAGCATGTCTTTTATCCTGTCTTCCTTCTCTCATCAATAAATATATAAATAAAATTGAATTGAATTGAAATTGAACCAATATCCTAATTAATATTTTTTAAACAAAAACCTTAGTGAATACTTTAAGCTTAATCTGTAAAAATGAACAAAGAGACTTCAATGGGACACATTGATACAGCTCAACCACTGAGAGGAACATTTCCCATATTCATGCAATTTATTGCTTTTAAACAAACGTGTGAATTTTTGTATTGATGTACTTTTCTTAACACACACAAACTCCTGATATTTTAGATGAGTCATTACTACTGCCTTGCTGAACATAAGGGTTGCTCTCAGGTGAGGAGCGTTTGGACTTATTTGGAAGTTCTGAATGTTGTGGGGCAAAGATTTGTTTGCTGCTTTATTCATTGTGTGTCTGAGGTCAACCAACTCCTTAAATTGAGGATAGTTTGTGATGTATTATCACACCAAGGAATTTTATTTCAGATACTCTGTCTAAGTCAGTGTTATTTATGTCAGTTTACTATTGGTAGAATATGTGCGATTTCCAAATATTATGACTTTTGTTTTACTCAGGTTCAATAAAACAATAAAAAACAATAACCTGAACTTACAGGCTCCAGACCAAATAGTATTTTACAAATTTCCCTTAAGTTTCCCCACTATCCTCACTATTTCTAGTAAAGAAGTTCAAAAGAAAACACAAAACTTTTCATTTTAATTTGGTGTTAAAAAAAAAAGAAAAAAGAAAAGAAATAAAAAGCTGCAGAAGATGGAAAAAAAGATGGGCTAAAAGCAATGTCAGTGAGAAGAACCACTTAATATTAAAGCAAAACAGAGGTCATTAATTATAATGGATTATGACTGCAAAGGCCAACAGAACGCAAATGATGAATTAGGATGCAACAGAAAAGAAGATGGAAACACACCACAACTTAAGAATTCAAACAAGAAGTTGATCTCGGCTGTTTGCTTGCAGATGCAACCATTTACAAATTTGTCAGGCTAACAATCAAATTTACACCAAGTGGGGGAGTTAGGAAAAAGACACACAACACATGCAAGACAGACTCCAGGAAAATCAGGAAAGGGAGAGATGGAAAAGTGTGAAGGGCCAGAAGCACAAAGAAACAAGATGCTTTGAAAATGCCTTTTTAATCAACTACTTGTGCACTTGTCAGCCTAATTCTTATGTTAAATACAGCCTCAGAGGCAGGGCATGGTGAAGACCAACTGCTATATCTATATGATAAAGGACCATTAAGACAGGCTAATAAGGAAACTTCCCTCAGCCCGGAAAATGAAGTCATCATAGCAGTTAGAAAATGTCCTGAGGTGGGGACGAGAGAGAAAAGATGGAAAGAGGGGAGTTAGAAAACGAAGGAGGAGATACAGTTGAATACAGTGACAGAGGGAGAGAGAGGACGCATGGAGGTGGTAGAGAAACTGAGTAGAAAAGAGAATGAAAGAACGAGCACAAACTGTCCCAAAGGACCACTCATCCACGATCTAATATAGTCATATTCCCTCTGTATATCTGTTAATTACTTCCTCTGTAACCATAACAGTGAAAAGCCTAGGCTGGTAGAAATACCTGGAATATGAACTGCTAGCAGATACAAACTGTATCTGGGTTAATTACTTTACCTGCTGTTGTGACGACGAAGAGCTTAGTTTCTTGCTGACTGCCTCAAGTGTCTGTTCAGCATGGTGTTGCTAATTTTCACACAATGAGCAGAAAGCTATAAAAAGCGTCAGAATATCTGAAAATGATATCGAACAAAAAGTAACACAGTAAAGTTGGAAAGTCATCTTCACTTGTTTGCAAAATGAATATGGGTTAAATAAATAAATGCAATTAATGAAATGTAATTAGTGTAAGTTTAAGGAATAGCATGGGCCAGCTTTGAAAGCTTGTAATGAATGGCCAAAAATGTCTTTAAAAGAGTTGAAACTTGGAGCTTAAAGTAATATCTGTATTTGTATTTCTACAATACATTAAAATACTAATATATTTTTTTGTTTAAGCTGGAAACTTACATTTTAGATAAATAAGCAAATATAACATCCTCCACAGATTAAAGACAAAATTAAAACCATATTGTGTAGATCATCCAGCCAGAGCAGCTCTGACCTGGGATCTGTGGGGATGAGTTGTAGTGTATGTAAGCTAAACATTGGCAGCAGATTTTCTGCATCTCCATGGATCTCCATTGTTCTGCTGCTTCCCATCAGACTCTAAATGTGATGGATTTTTGAGGTTGGGTCAGTCAAGGGATCTTTATCATGTTCCTGGCCAACTGTTGAGGTGTGGCATTATCCTGTCGGGGGATTTTTCTGCTCTTAGGGAGAGCCGTTTTCATCAACATGCGTGTTTGGTTGAATTTGGTGGGTGGTAAGATCAAAGCAGCATCCACATCCAGTTCCCAAGGTTTCTCAGCAGAATATCAAAACATTGCATTGTAATGACATGACCACCAACTTCACTTATTGGTGGTTTCATTGTTTTAGGTGATCTGTATGTAGAATTCAGTTGACTGTTCAGTCAGTGATAAAAAAAAATGCAGTATGACTTTGTTTGTGGCATTATTTAAAATTTGCATTTGACCATGTATTCCTTATCCTTTAGTGGGTTTTATATTTTCTGCATCCATGAGTCTATGACTAATCTGCATGGTAACCCCCCCCCCCCAAAAAAAAAAAAAAGGGGGGCACCAACACACA
>VOQK01033161.1:17469-29028 GCA_015052645.1 Benitochromis conjunctus
GGTTTTAATGCTCAAAGCTTGAAAGAGACCTAAAGAGCTCCGGAGTCTCACTGGGAGCTAACTGTGTTAGGTGACCCAGGGGGCAGTGCTGGTGGTGGTGGGGGCTGTAGCATGTTCAAACATACACACAGACACACATACTAAATAATACATACACATAGCTTCGCTGGTGTTTGCTTCCCAGAGGTGATTTGGAGGCCTCACCTTGCTCTTTTTATTTTTGTGTGTCTGTGCTGTGATTTAAAGCCTCTCCTGAGTCAGTGTTTTATTGGTTCTCCTCAGGGTGTCTTTACTGTGAGGACCCCTCCTTCTCCTCCTTCTCTTCTTCTTGTTCTCTTTTTATTCTTTCTCCTCCTCATCTAGCTGTCAGTAGTTAATCTGCAAACACATAAACATGCAAACATGCAGATGCACACTCAAACCCACACAGTGCACTGATCCTGTCCATCTATCAGTCTGCTGGCAGATCTACCGTTAAGAGAAACACATTCCAGGGATGATTTTTTCCCTCCTCAGCAGCTGCAGTTCCTATTAATACAGACACTGTGCCATCATTCTTGGCTGCAGATGAAGAAATAGTCATGTAGTGTGTGAAATTTTAATCTCAGCTGCTCGCACTCTTTCCATCAATCCAGCCTGCGGGCGTTTTACAAATTTTTTTAATGGCGTCTCTCTCTCCTTCATGTATTCCTGCAGACGTTTTGGTACAAAATGTGCGTCGTGTCAGCAGGGCATCCCTCCGACACAGGTTGTGCGGAAGGCGCAGGACTTTGTTTATCACCTGCACTGCTTCGCCTGCATCATGTGCAGCAGACAGCTTGCCACCGGGGACGAGTTTTACCTCATGGAAGACGGGAGACTAGTGTGCAAGGTGGATTACGAGGCCGCCAAACAAAACGGTAGGTGTGCAGGAGTACTAAATGTTAGGCTACAAAGAGTGTTGTGTGAGCCTCTGTTCACTAAAAATAAGGAAAAAGATATATTTCAATAACTCTTACCAGTTTTTATCCACCTGGTTTAGTGCTGATGACTAATAAGTGATGACCTTACTTAACTACACCAGAATCGCAACACTATGAATCATGGATGAAGTTGTATTCACGGTGCAAACCAGTAATACGACTCCTGACAGTGGATCTATGTTGTTTGTTTGTGGGTGTGTGCTGCTTCTCTCCCTCCCTCTCTTCTGAGATGTCCATGCATCTCTGATTGATTATGCAAAGTGAAGCAATGCTCTTATATGGTGCTGTTCCAATCACTCCATTCCTCCGGCAGTGAATAGATTTATGTCCTCTGCTGTGGGAGTGGGACAGATGCACAAGGACAATAATACACTTCTATACATGACCATTCACTTCACTGAACACAAACACACTCAACGTGAAGGCCTGAGGGCAGTGCCTGTTAAGGCAACGTGACAAATCTAGGAAGAAGTCACTCACACTTGTGTGGTGTTTTCAGATGATTCAGAGGCAGGGACCAAGAGACCAAGGACCACCATCACCGCCAAACAGCTGGAGACCCTCAAAAGTGCCTACAAGAACTCGCCGAAGCCTGCACGCCACGTCAGAGAGCAGCTGTCATCAGAGACGGGGTTAGACATGAGAGTGGTGCAGGTAGAGTATTTTGGCTCTATACTGCAGGTCCCCATGTCCCTGAGAAAGCTTACTCACTGGGGATTGAGACAGCTTTTGTAATGAAGCAAGTTACTTTGGAATCACCCTGAATCCAGGCCTCTTAAGTGCTGATACAAATTTTAAAAAGCAAAAACATATTTGGAAACAAAATGAATTTCTGCTTAATTCTCATACATTTTACTTGAATTTTACATTTCAAATGAGTATATTTATAGTATTTTAGAGTGTTTTAGGGCTAAAAAAAAGCATCAGACATTATTGAGAATCCACATGCAGATACAACTGCCAAGCTTTAATTTTTTTCACATATTCACTTTAGTGTCATACCTTTGTTTTTATGACTTTTTATGACTTTTGCGCAGCTTTCCTACCTAAAATTTCTGGTATCGAGTGTCGTGAGATCATTAAAACACACAACGTAGTTTGATGTGTTTATTGTGATGATCACTTTGTTAATTTAAAAGCTCATGTTGCAAATAAACACATTTATAAAGAGTCACGCTAAATTGTGTTGAACAAAGACCGAGGCTGAAGTCAGACTGAGAACGTATTGTTCGTGCTGAAGGTGACATTTATTATTAGTTGGAGATGTTTTTTAAGTGATTTATAATTTCATTTACACTTAATGATAAATATAATGTTCAACAGGTTTGGTTTCAAAACCGGCGAGCGAAGGAAAAGCGCCTGAAGAAAGATGCAGGGCGGCATCGCTGGACTCAGTTTTATAAAAGTGTCAAACGCAGCCGAGGAGGAACTAAAGTGGAGAAGGAGAGCTCAGCTGACGACGCAGGACTCAGCGATAGTGAGCTGAGTTTCAGAGGTATGTAACTTTTATTGCTTAAAAGTGAGATCCCAGAAGGGGGCTTGTCAGTCATGCCGCCGTGCTAATGGGATTGAGGGAGCCTAGAAGCCGCTAAATGACACGAGCGCCGCAGCAATTGGAAGTGTCTTTGTGGCATTTCATTTGTTTTCTAGCATTCATCAACGCGTGGCGGCGCAGTCAGGCAAATCCAAAATGGCATTCTCATTTCACATTCCCGTCACACATCCCTGTGGCTGCTGACGCATCCTCCTGCCTCTCTTTGTCACCATGATGGAGCTTATTGGAAAAGAGAGAGGGTCCTTAGTGGGATGCAAACGGCATTTTAGACATCCCATGTTATTTAATGTTTGCACACCCCGTTTTTGGTAGTCATAAAAGTCCTCAAGCCAAAGAAGGCTATTTTTATGAGAAATGAAAACATGGTGACAGAAACTCTATAAAGCATGTGAGGCTTTTAGTCAATTAGAGAGAAAGCGCTCTGGGGCGTTGTTGTTATTGAAGCCGCCCAGGGGAGGGAACAAGATGGAAACAAATATTTTGTGCTGCAGTAATTGCTCGGTTAGAGATGAAACAGAAAGAGCATCCTTTCTCACTTTCTCACTAAGAGAACTGAAAAGCGTTACAAAGACTTCAGTGGCTCGTCCATTTACTGTACCTCCATGAAAGGCACGTAAGACTTCCACAATAAATCTGACTCATAAAAGCACTTAACTGTATTGAAATATAACAACTATATAATGCTTACACAGGTGACAGCGCTGTTGATGTTTCAAAGTTTTTACACTCCTCGTGCTAAGTGACGCTTTCTCCTCTACAGATGACCAGGTTCTCTCAGATCTCGGCCACACCAACGGGCTTTATGGGAGCGTTGGCGATGTGACCAACACGCTAAATGGCGGCTTCTCTGTTGACGCGGCAGGACAGCCCTATCACGACATCCGAGCAGGAAGCCCTTACGGTCTGCCCCAGTCGCCCTCCTCCATTGCCTCTCTGCCCGGTCACACTCCTCTCCTCAACAACCTGAGCTTCAACATGGACAGCCTGGTGGCACAGGGGGGGCCAGGTGGTGTCGGACAGGCTCTGAGGGCCATGGCAGGAGGCCCAACCTCAGATCTCTCCACAGGGAGCAGTACGGGATACCCTGACTTCCCCACCAGCCCTGCCTCATGGCTGGACGAGATGGACCATTCCCAGTTTTGAGTCTCAAACATGATAAAAAAAAGTACTGTGGGGATACATCAAAGCGGACTCAGAAGGCTTTTTACATTTCTTTCTATCGCCCTCCACGGTCCACAGCTGGTATGTTTTGGGTGTGATGCTGGGTGAAGAGAAGGGAGAGTCCCACAGCAGTCGTGGTTGGTGAGGTAGCCATCGGGTTGAGATGTGTAGTCTGAGCAGAAGCAGCGAAGAACACCTCCACACTGACTGCTCAAAGTCAACACTGTATCATACGATCCTTTGTTACACTTTATTTTGTTTGTTCACTCTCTGAAAGTGAGACCGGATCTCAAATATATCGGTGGAATAATGCTCACGGGGGGATCGGGATAACGTCTCATCCCTTAAAATAAACCACACAATCCCCATCTGACAGCTACAACATTAGAGCTATACAATCTAGATCAAAGTCCCTACGAAACCCAGGAGTCACCTGCATGCTTCTCATTCATATTGAGTAGGACTGCCGTACGGCCATATTAAAGCCTTTACATTGGCAATGCACTTTACTCTCCTCGTCTCTTTCTACATGTATGGACAGGAAATTTGGGGAGAGAACGAGAGAAAAGGAGGAAAGACATATGCACAAGGCAAAAAAACAGTGTTTCATTGGGAGAGAAAATAGAGTGGCACAAGTGTTAATTTTGAACCATACTGATGTTTTTTTTAACATAGTGCTCAAACTTACAAATTATTAGGAAATAGATGACTGTTGGTCTGCCCGTCCTTTTTTTCTGTCCGTCTGTCTGTTCATTAGAAGTTTATCTCTCCTCTCTTTGAGTGAGGGCGATCGCTGTTTGCTACAGAGCAGATCTCTCTTCTATATTTATAGGTGCTTGACTTGTTCTCATCTGTGTAAAAGCTGGTCTGGAAGCAGACGTCCGTCAGTATTACATTATCTCAGACACAGGCTCACCAGGAATAAAAAGCTTATATGTTTAAGGGAAAGTCAAGACTTATATACGGTTTGGAGATATTCAGTTCTAACCGTTACATACATCCCACATCTAAAGTCTTTTTATTCATTTGCATGCACATGCAGATTCTTTTGCAGATGTTGAAAAGCAAATTGAATGACAAAACATAGATTTGACACTCAAAATGCTAACAAGTAATAGTAGGAACAAAGATAAAAATTCTCTTTGTGCAAGCTCTTGAGTTTCTTCAGTGTGATCCAGGCTCCTCTTGGTAATCTACTCAGTCCAGCTTTGCCTGCTATCAACCTACTTACTGACCCCAGATGTGCTGTCAGCCTGTTCTCCCACTGCCTGGCCTGCATGTCAGAGGGATTACCGATAGTCCCCCACATTCAGGGCTGATGCTTTAGCATCAGTGCTGGCACGACTGCTGGGCCGATGTGTTTCCCACATTTCAGTGAAAATCAGCTGCATCTTTAAAGCCCCCACAACAACTGAAATAGTAGAACGATTCGCTACACGGAGAATCGGTGTTTCTGGTTCTTGACCTGTTGAGCATGCAGGAAGCATCATTCAGATTTGATCTCTGCTCCCGTTTCTCCTCAAAAGAGAAATCAAGTCTTATTCACACGTGGGTACTTTTTTTTTAATATATATAAAAAATAAATAAATAAATAAAAAACAAGGAAAAAAAGGAGGAAAAAAACAAGTGTTATCCTTTTTTTAATACCAGAAAGCAAATCAAGAAACTCAAAGTGACACTATTAAGAGAAACTTTAGATTACAGCTCTAAAATTACAGTGTAATTATTCGGTTTATAAAACTATACCAGATAATTAACACAGGGGTAACATTTAGATGTATTAAAGTCTCTTACAATAAAGAGTAAATTTATTACTCACAAAAAAGTTTGGAAGATTGGGATAAAAGTGCTCATATTTAGATTATTTCATTTATCAGTTGTAAATTTTACTTTAATCACAAACTACTTAAAAATGACCTCTGGATGTAACATGGACAAAGTTTTGAAAGAATAATAGCGTACTTGAGATCAAAGCATTAGCTTTTAATCACTGAGATACTGTAAAAGATCACAATTGTTCAGTATGTGACAGTTAAAAAAAAGTATGTAGTCTATAATTCATATCTATATCAACCATGAGTAAACATCTGTTACCCCCTTTATTCCCTGGTACATGCCAGGAGATTCCCAGGATGAGTTTCACTGGTAAGTTCACAATAATTACCGTGTAATTTTTGAGCTTTTATCTAAGTTTCACGATAAAATGAAATAACAAACACGTTACCACGACAGTTTCATTCAGTCTGTGTTGCCTCAGAACTTTGCATCTTAATTGTTGTAAATTTTGTACAGTTTGAAAACGTGTTGATCGTCTTGTTTCATGAGCGCTATTTATTATTGCCATGTGTCTTTGAAAAAGATGTAAAAGAGAGCACTGAATTTATTCATTTATGCCTTCTGTGTAATGGTATGAACTGTGTACAGTCAAATCTATATGAGGAAAATAAAGCTGAATTGTGTTTGGGTTACCCTCGGCTGCTTCCTTTTTCATACTCCGGGGCCTGCAGTGATGAATGTGAGAGTTAAGATTTTCAGCTGGACTTTGTTTTTAATATATCAAAAGAAAAATATGTGCTGTAGGTGTTTTTATTATTTTGCCTTATTGAAACGCTCTTAGAGCGAGTTAACCCGCAAATTCATTTACCCATTGAGAGCATTTACCACACACTTAGGCCTCTATTCAATTGTGGGGATCCATTTAGTACCACCAACAGACAGTGGTCGGTCAGTTAACAGTGATTGATACTGCTTTCCGCTCTCGCTCTCCGGGCGGGGAGGGTGACAAGAAAGATACATGAAGAGAGATTAACGAAAGAAAGACGGGAGAGAAATAAAACAAGTGCAGAAACAGATGCTCGCTGGCTATTTCTCTGATCCTCTCAGTGCTAAAGAGACACAACAGCAGATTGCAGCACTGCACTGTCAAATCTACCCTTAATCCCTGTGCTGTTAACTAATTGTAGAGTGCTTTGTGAAATATAGGCAAATGTGCTTTGTAGTCAGGCAAAGAGGGAGTATGGTCCATATGCAGGCAGCATGCTTGTATGTTACTATGTCAAGCTGGTAAATAAACTATTTGCTGGACTTTTACCAGAGAGGCCATTAAAAAATACCCTAACATGACCGTAATACTACAAAAAATTATTTATTATTAAATTATACTTCCAATAATTATTGCCTAAAAGGCTTCCTCCGCCCCTAATATCTTTTTATGAAATACTATGAAACTGTATTTTTTTAAATCTGTACTTAATGTAAAAAACAGAAAATAATAGTGAGTCCCAGCAGGAGTCTACAATGAAAACGGGAGGGTGAGCAGGTATGACAAATGTGTCTGGGCTTCTTAGTTTAGTGTATAAGCATCCTAATACGTGCACAACATTAAATAAAGCTGAAGCTGTTTTATAGACATTGATTTCAAAATTGTTCAAATCCACCAGCGGTGGAACGTGAATGTTGTAACACATTAAAATACATCCAAGAATTTTAAAACCAAAATAGTAGACAGAAGTACCAATGACTGTAGAGTCCGTGTCAGTGCAGAAGACATGAACTCAGTGTCATTAGCTGTAACTGGCACTCACCATACATATATGTAGTTCCTCCTCAGCCTCAAGCAGTTAGCGCATTGATAAAAGCTCACAAGTTACAATGGATTTACTCCCTGTAACTATGGTGTTGGCTAAGCGCAGCATGTATAGAATTATAATGAAATTACACCACAGTGTACATCCGTATGAAACTAATTTCTATGCAGCAACGTGCAGCATTTGTTTGAGAGCAGGCCAACATAACCCAAACGTAAGTGATATCGATTCCTTTGTGTTTTAGCTATTCCTGTAGCATTATAAAAACAAAAAGCTAAGAGTCAGCCTGGTTGGAGTTTGCGCGTTTGCATAAAATGCTACAAATTGAGCTGATTTTTATTTAAGCATTGATTGGCTGGGTTATGGGCATTAATGGATAGGGTCTAATAGTACTGGCTTACAAAGATAAAGAGCCACACAGACAGTTAGGATAATTTACACGCCACTTACAGCACTAGTATACAAATAAATCTGTGGAAACTCCACCACTGTTGCTTTTGCGAAGATGACAAACACAAGCACAAATGCCATTATCATCGATCGCAAGGCTTTTATTACAAACTTCCTCAAGGAAACTGTTTTTTTTTTCTTCTCAAGCAAAAGGGAATAAATTAACATGCAAAATAGATAGGATTTGTTTTCAGACCGAAAGTCAATCTTGCAGCATTGAGACAGGGCATTTTTCTCCCCAAACAACTTCATCCAGCCTGCAGTGAACAATGATCCGCAGGATGACGGAGTGAGTCTTAAAGAGGAGCTGGAGTCAAACGGAGGCCTCTCAATGACACCCTCAAGGTTGTGAGCTCAATGCTGTTTTAATGTGAAACTGGGACTTTTCCACTCAACAATCACTGTTACAGAAATCCGATAGGTTACAGGTAGCCAAAGCATCCGCTGCAGTGATGATAATGTGTCAGCTGTATTAAAGAACTTGATCACAAGAAAAATCTCTAATGTAACACAGAACTAAGCGTCTGTTTGCTGTCTTAAGTCTTAAACATCAAGTTTTTGGTCTTTACTGACTAATGCCTCTTCATCAACATAAACTACACGTAGGCATAAGAGTGGAGCACACACAAACCTGAACAAGCTCACACAAGCACAGTCCAAGCCACCACTAAATGAATCTGGTATTAGTGGAAAGTGTTTCAGCAGCAGGGGGATTTTTGCTTACTGCTGGGTTCCTAACCACGCTGCTGCCGAGAGTGGGTGTGGAGGGCGTGCTGCAGCATAAAGAAAAGATGGAGGAAGGGCTGTGGAGAGGTAAAGGCTTGCATTAATGGTGGGCCAAAGCAAGAACATGGTATGCCTTTTACGGGAGAGAGAAAGTAAACGAGAAGTGAATGAGGAGAGAGCCAGTGTGCAGAATGTAAGGGTATGAGAAGGTGTACGCTATAATGTCCCAGCTGCGCATTTCTTTACTGACTAATGGCTATAAATAAATTCTGTACACTTATTAGCCAAACAACAAGATGTTTGGGTTTCTGACTTGTGTATATAGTTTACTTGTAGTCAAGTGCTATTGAGCAGTCAGGTTTAAGGAGGCTTTGGTTGCATGCAGGTGTCAGTAATGCTGACAATATGTCAATAATGCTTGTTAATATGTTATATTCACAACTGCAATCATAACAGAAACTGAAATTGTGGCCTAAATACCTGCTGGCTCACCCTGAAACTGAAAAATTGACCCCAGAATCTGCCTCTGAAGACTGTACATTGGTTTCCCACAGTCAAGAACAGTTAGGTTTATTTTTGCCTGTGAATCCATTTGAATATTATTTTCTCCATGGCCAAATTAGTTAAAGATGGATCTTGGGTGGCAAGGTAGCTCTGTGTGACAGGTGCTAGGCCTCACCTCAGGTACATGCAAAGCTACACTGCTATCATGTTTGTGGGGTTAGTGTCTTTTGAATGTTTTACAAATTGTACTGGTTAATTGTGCTTCCTCACACACTAGTTTTGTGACCCTCTCCACTTGTTAGTTTCTTGAGGAAGAAGCGGAATCTCACGAGTGTTAATTACTTTGCTGTCAAATTAAAGTTGCACTAAAAGATTACTGAAATAAAATTGTGTGAAGTTAATTTTGTCTCTTATGTTTTGTTACTGACACACGTTTGCGTGTAATGGTTATATTATGCATCTTAGTGCAATTTTAAATAACTGCTGTTGAATGGGAATCACTGCAAAAGCAAAGTACTGGTACCTTTCAGTACTTTAAAATGTACTGAAGTTCCTAACTGAACGGCTGTGCAGCATTGGGCCTTGGGGGGTATGAGTCTGTGGTTTGAGGAGGGAGGGAGCTGCCGTGTCAGAAGTGAAAAGCTCAGAGGAAAATTGAAGCCCCATAATGGAAGCATAATGGGCTTAGTGTCAGAGTCTTGCAGACGAGCCGGGAGGGAAGCACGACTGCCGTCATTCTCTCTTACCTCAAGCAAGTATAACGGGGTTTAGGAAGCAACGGGGAGACAACACAGAGACCCAAACAGGCTTTAGAGATACACCAACAGCCTAATGGCTGGATGTGGATAGAATTCATAACGATGAGATGGTCACTGGTTGTCTCTTTGTGGGATTGTAGAGCATCATGTCTCGGACTCACGTTGAATACGCAAAAGGTTTCGTCTTAGCTTATGCAGGGTTCCTCCTCAAAATTCATGAGCTGAGATGGACAAAATTTCATTGAGGAAGATTCTTTGGCTGGAGTCTACAAAAGTGGAAGATGAAATAAAAACTCTGAGCCCTCTTCCCCGGTGAGACTTGTGAAAGCAGGGCTGAACGAGACATGGTTGCAGATTTTGAAATCACGTGGAGGGATCTTAATTCAACTCATGTATAGCACACCTCACTTGCATCTGAATTTACTGCCAGCACTGTACAACACCTGTCAAGACGAAAAATCAAATTTGAACTGCTACCCTCCTAGTGATGACTACTGATCCTCGCCAGACCATCTAAAGCTGTCACAGATCTGTGAGTGACTGACAGGCTCCAACAAGACATGTTGAGACAGTTATCTAACGCCTTGTGTGTTAGAGCAGATTTCCAGTGCAACACAGTGGGGCTTTAAGTGCAGGAGGGTGGGGGGGAAGCAAAGCTGTGTGTTTGAGAGTAAAGGATTAAGCTTTGTCCCCACCGTTATGTATAAAACGTGCACAGCGTCTTCATGAATCTGTAGTTAAGAAGCAGGATCCAGATTTAGTGCATTCTCATCTGCTGCACTGTGTGTGTGTGTGTGTCATAGAGCTGAGGACTAGTAAAGCTGATTTGGACTCTGACCATGTGTTGGTTATTTTTGGAGAACATCCAGATTCCTCCTTACATGACATAATCATGCACAGGCTGTTCTGTATATACAATATGTTGTGTTTATGCTCTGTGGACTATATAGCTTCGTGGGTCATGTGGCTTAAATATTTGAATTAAAACAATCGTGTCCATCAGGCCACCAAAACCTATTGAACCAAACATGTTCTTGGAGGTTAGAAAAGAACAAATACTTGGTGCATGTGTTTAGGTGGAAGTGGAAGCTCCAGTACATGCGGTCTTAGTAATCATTAATATATAAAACTTTTTTTTTTTCTTAGATTTGGTTTTGATCATTGCCACTATTCTTTTTAGGTGCCTGTAAAGATTCCATAGATTTAATTTAATGCATGAAGGGTTTCTCCCCCTCTCCTTGGCAGGACTTACTTTATTGTAAAACACATCAACCAAGTTTATTGTAATGAAGGCTGCTTCTACCATAAAGTCAATATTCAGGTCAGTAACGTGGAATGCTGTTAACGATCAGGCGTTTTTGTATGTGCAACTGCACGTGCATTTAATCATAGCAATGCATCTTCGTTGGATTATAGCAGATCATCAATGGTGGAGCAGCACATTTGGTTCATGGGTTATTGTAGTGTGAGACAGACTTGGAAATCAAGGATGCTCACAAAAAAATAAATAAATCCAATTTATCCAAAAAATATGAATCTAGGAGTGCCCGTAAAATAACAAACATGACCGTGAGCACAGTCTGGACCTCTCAGGTGATCATCATGTGCAGGTTTCACTAAAATCTGACCCACCATTCTAGAAGTAACGACACCTGTGAATGGTGGAGGCACAATGGTGAGGCCTCACCATTGCATAAGCTCATTGGTCCACTGGCAAGATGAGCAGTTCGACTCCACAGCTGACATATGTTGAAAGGGCAAAAGTGTAAGCTATGGCCTCACATGTATGTAAAGATGTACGTGCAGAAAGACGCCTGAGTGTAATCAGGTTACATCGCTCAGATGGGGAACTCTAT
>VOQK01033165.1:4294-34703 GCA_015052645.1 Benitochromis conjunctus
AAATATATTTTGTGTTTTTTTTTTTTAAAATATTAATTAAAAATATTAAAAAAAAAATATTTTTTTTTTTTTTTTTTTTTTTTTTTTTTTTTATTTTTTTTTTTTTTTTTTTTTTTTTTTTTTTTCTTCAAATAGTGATCTGGGCTTTTTTTATTTCAGTTGCTGACCTTTATTTGTATCAGGCTTGTATTCCTTCATTTTCAGATTAAACCCTTCTTCTCAGTGGACAGAAACCCGTGATCTCTTAGTAATAATGTCAAATATGAAGCGCGATAAATGTCTTTTTCTGTGTTTCCTGTGTAACAGAAGTGGCTGTCTTATAACTTGCCCGCGATGACTTGTGCTGAACACACAACCTGGTCGGGAGCGGGTTATATTCAGGGTTTTGGTTAAAAGTGTAATGCATTTAATACTATGTTTAAAAGGGAATATAGATTATCTGGTGGGTGAATGCATTTCAAACTTAGACGTGCATTACTAACATTACAAATGAAGCTAGGCTGTATCGTTACAGCAGTGTAATCTCTTCATATATTGTCACCTGAATGTGCTTCAATTAATTTCGCAATGCAGAAAACGTATGCATTTTTGTACACTTGATTCTAATCTGTTGCCAAGTCTCGTTTTACACTCCTGGCAAAGCAGCTCCTGGAACATAGAATAGAATTTCCTTATTGTTACAGTAACAACAAAATTAAGTGCAATCTCAACAGTGCAAAGATCATTAACAGCAGTCTATAAACTATAAAAAAAACTATACAAGACATAAAAACGACAAAAGCAACCAGTCTCTGTTCTTTCAAATTGCACAACCCCTTATTATACCGAGCGCATTCAAGTGGACATTGTAGCATTTTAATGCTTTTTATAGCTCTCAGACAAAAACTGCGACTCAGTCTGCCTGTCCTTTCTTTAACTGCATTGTCTGGCAGGTGGTAAGAGTTCAAAAAGTAGGTGACCAGGGTGAGATGTAACCATTATGAAATTTTTAGCCTTTTCAGAATCAGAAGCGCTTTTATTGCCAAGTTTGTACACCGTGTCATGGTGCAAAAAATATATATAATATAAACATCGCTATATAAATATTAAAAAAAAGAAATATGTAAGATTATGAGTGGGCAGAGTGCAAAATATAGGTACTGAAGGAACTATGTGGGTTATGGTAGGTGGGTTTTTGTTTGTTTGTTTGTTTGTTTGTTTGTGTGCTCCATTTTGGACTATAGTACTGTAACCTTTAATATTTAAAGGAGCGCACACTTAAATCTTCTTTGTACATTTTTATTGCCTTTTTAATGGTTATTATCTGATGACATCTCAAGTAGGCGGCACGCATAGGGATCATTTTGTGGAGAAGAGCCATATGAAGCATGAAACACCAGTTTTTATGTTAGTGTGCACAGATCCTAAAATAAAGATACACTGCTTGGCCAAAAACAACGTCACCACCAAAAAAAAAAGGTCACCACCAAGGTTACACACTCTAATATTTTGTTGGACCGCCTTTAGCTTTGATTACACCACACATTTGCTGTGACATTGTTTAGATAAGCTTCTGCAATGTCACAAGATTTATTTCCGTCCAGTGTTGTATTAATTTTTCACCAAGAACTTGCATTGATGAAGGTAGAGTCTGACCGCTGCGCAAAGCCTTCTCCAGCACATCCCAAAGATTCTTAATGGGGTTAAGGTCTGGAATCTGTGGTGGCCGACCCATGTGTGAAAATAATGTCACATGCTCCCAGAACCACCGTTTCACAATCTGTGCCCGATGGTTCCTGGCATTGTCATCTTGGAATATGCCCATGTCATCAGGAAAGAAAAAACCCATTGATGGAATAACCTGGTCATTCAGTACAGTCAGGTAGTCAGCTGACCTCATTCTTGGAGCACATACTGTTGCTGAACCTAGACCTCACCAACTGCAGCAACCCCAGATCATAGCACTGCCCCCACAGGCTTGTACAGTAGGCACTAGTCATGATGGGTGCATCACTTCATCTGCCTCTCTTCTTACCTTGATGCACCCATCACTCTGGAACAAGGTAAATCTGGACTCATCAGACCACATGACCTTCTTCCATTGCTCCAGAGTCCAATCTTTATGCTCCCTAGCAAATTGAAGCCTTTTTTTCTTGGTTTGTCTCACTGATTAGTGGTTTTCTTATAACTACACAGCCGTTCAGTCCCAATCCCTTGAGCTCCCTTCGCATTGTGCGAGTGGAAATGCTCTTACTTTCACTATGAAACATAGCCCTGAGTTCTACTGTTGTTTTTCTTCGATTTGATTTCACCAAACGTTTCAGTGATCGCCAATCACGATCATTCACGATTTTTTTTCCAGCCACATTTCTTCATCGAAGATAATGGGTCCCCACTATCCTTCCACTTGTTAATAATGCGTTGGACAGTTCTTAACCCAATTTTAGTAGTTTCTGCAATCTCCAATGTTTTCTCTGCGTGATAAATGCCAAAGATTCGACCCTTCTCAAACACACTAACATCTTTTCCACGACCACGAGATGTGTCTTTCCACATGGTTGTTTATGACATGAGAAGCAACTCATGGCACCAGTTGGGGTTAAATAACTTGTTGCCGGCTGAAAGATAATCGCACATGCAGTAATTGTCCAATAGGAGGCTCGTACCTATTTGCTTAGTTAAATCCAGGTGGCAACTTATTTGGCCAGGCAGTGTAATTTATAACCGTCACTGATATCGTTTATCTCTGACTGGGGTTTTAGGCTTTGCCACGTCAGCTAATGCAAAGAAAATCTGGCTGGCAAAATATATGAAGTAACAGCTTCTCTCCATTAAAGAAAGTAGGAAGCAAAATGAATTATTCAAATCCAGCAGAGAATAGAAAGTATTTAAAAACTGCATGATTATATTTTTTGATTTTGTTAAATAAAGTGTTGATTATTCTAGAGTATTTGTCTACAACTGAATAATCATTTCCTAAAACATTTTTAAAGGCAAACTTTTGATTCCTTTCATGTTCTTCATGCTTGTTACTGTACAAATTTAGAAAAAGCAGCAACTGTTATGTTGACATATAGTCTTTAAGTAACAGGTAACTGACAAGCAGAGTGTTGTGTGCTCAGTAGATGTTGCCAAACAAAATGTTCGTGTTACACAAGTGAACAAAGTGCTCATACGATTCATCCTTGCTTACAGTGACTGCGCTCCTGCTAACTGCTCTGCGGCTGCCAAAGACGACAACGTGGCGGAGAAGCTGTGGGAGCTGAGCTGCAGTTTGCTCTCTTTAACGTGGGACTGAGACCTTCAGAGCTGAAAATAAAATCCTGGCAGTATATTCTGTTTATTTACTACCTGATGCTTTTAATATAATGTAGGTAAAAATGTGCAGTTGTCATTATCTAAATTTGCTTACAGCTTCAGATTTTTCCAACACTCCTTATATGCTGATGCTGATACTTTGATCTGTTTTCTGCATCACTGCCTGAGTACTTATGGGCCAGGGCATGCCAATCTTTAAACACTTAATTTTTATCTCAACAACACGGCTGTAAAACTTTATTTTTGCACGTTGCATGGTTTTGACTTTTTAGTAGTTCCTTGGAAAGAATTTATTATGGCCACATTTGCCTGTGACTCACACAGTGAAACCTTTAACTACACTGTAATTCTGTGAATAGCAAGTGTAAGATCAGTGGAAAGCATATAATCCTGTTTTATAAAAATTAAAAGAAGTTTAAATATGTTTTGATTAATGTTTGATACAGGGTTTGTAATTAATTAGATACCATCTGCACGATAATTAATAAGAGACTAACTGCAGTATTGTTTACATCTTTAAAAAAATAAATAAAATTCTTTTCACTTTCTGACATTAAACTGACTCATGGACACCATTCATTTGTTTCTGTCTGCTTTCAAAAATAATTTTGGTTAATTGTGTTATCTCCAATATTATATTGATTAACTAGATTAATATCACCTGATTTTACAGCCTCGTTAATCCATAAATGATATCTCATAGTTTTGTTGCCCAGGGACATTCATCGGGTATAAAATAACTGCATCCCCTTCATCAGGTGTTCATCATCTTTAAACATCAAGCACCCTCAAACAATTATAGAAAAAGTGATTCACAACACTTCAAACTGTGCAAAAAAGTTAATGACGTAGGTTAATTTTCTTCAGGAGTAATGGATGAAAATTGGCCTGTAGGGCTAAATCTGGCTTATTTACTAAGTAATAAGTAATGTCACATCAAATAAACAAAAACAATAAAATATCTGATAGGAGGGCCAAACAGGTCAGGGGGGAAATGCTAAGAGGAGCCGGACAAAGCAGGAACTGGAGATGCCGCTGACCTGAGTGCAAGAGGCCAAGCTGTTAAAGGAAACTTGATAATAAAACTGAGTGCAGCTGGTGGGGTTCTGAGATAGAGAAAAGCATAGGGCTTATGAACGGGTGAAGAAAACCTGTGAATTCTAGCTCTATATTTTTATTCTTGGACTTCACAAGAGTACCATTGCGAGTTTGGAAGTGATCCAATCAGAGGTCATTTCCTTGTGCAGAAAGATTAGACCGTCGCGATTGACATGTTCCTGGAAAACAGGAGTGTGGGTGGAGGGGGTTATTTATTCCCATGCTCTTCTCAGGAAAAAGCGATAAAATATCAACATTTGGAAGAAGGAGAAGAGCACAGGTGCAGACACATGTCGTATTTGATGTCAAGGAAAATAAAATGGAGCGACTCCTGCTGGAAAAACAGACAAACTTTTACACTTTTTTTATTTTGGTCAGATGAATCAACTCTAGATTTATTCTGCTATCATCTTGTGATGCTTAGTCGACTAAAACTAAAATAATTTACTGCCTTAATTATGATTAAACTTAAATCAAAACTTGCTGTCAAATTTAACACTGGACAGGCTAAAGTTTTAATCAGTCTGAAGTCTGAGCTCACACACTGGGTACACTACTTTATTCTTCATTACTTACGCTCATTATTATTACTTATTACTGAGACGGACACATTATTCATCATCTAATAACAACTTATGAACGTCTGCGTTTCCTTACACCAAAATATTAAATGTTCTGTTGTGTTAAGAACCTGAAATATTTCGATCAAGTTATTTAAAGACTTTATTTAATCATTAATTTAATCATTAAACATAAAGGGAGGGTAATAAAGACAACGTGTGTTAGTTGGAATTCTAAGATGTGATTCTGTGGAACGGCAGTGTCTTGATAATGGCAATAAAATGATAACACTAACCAGGAACACCATAAATGTGTGCACTGAAGTCCTTCATCTCCATGGTCACGTATGCCATGAATCATTAATGTTTAATAAAGAAAGGAAGCTGGCTATAAGAACAGCAAGTCCAGCAGTGATACCATCAGCCAGGGAAACTGCCAATGTGATGGATGTAAGGATACAGTGGTGCATGACTAAACTGGACTAATTACACTGTTTCGCTCGATCACTCGCTCCACTTCCTTCTGGTCTGCTGCGATGGTGGTGGCATGCTGACACGCTAAATATTTATGTTTTGTTTTATTTATTTTTCAGTGATTTTCTGTCAAAATGGAAGAAACTGAAGACAGCATTGCAGTGGTGGGAATTGGATGCAATTTCCCAGGGGGTGAGGAAAATTTCAATTTCTGTTTTGTTTGTTTGATATTATTTTACTAACTAATTTGATTTTTCTGTGTACAGTCAGATCCAGAAGTATTTAGACAATGACATTTTTGTATTTTTGCATCCATGTGTCACCACAGTGGATTTGAAATCAGTCAAGATTTTGAAAGTGCAGACTTTCAGCTTTAATTAAAAGGGTTTAACAAAAGTATTGAATGAATTGTTTAGGAATTGCAGTCTTTTTCAGAGGCTCAAAAGTAATTTGACAGGCCAGGCCTGTTCCCTTGATACAAAAAATTAAATAGATAAAAGATCTGGAGTTGAGTGCAAGTGTCGTACTTGAATTTGGTAGCTGTTCACTGGAACGCCCAAAAGCTTTGTTGATGAGGTGAAGGAGGCCATCGCCAGGCTCAATCTGGTAGATTCTTAAAAAACATAAATGGTGGTATATAGATGCAAAAACTGTACCATTCCCCAAATAGTATATTAAGAACAGTGAAAAATCTCTCTGTATTGTTACATAAAGTTTTAAAAGTAAGTGTTTTATATGTATCTTCTCCCAAAAAAAGGAGAGGGGCTTGACAATTTCTGGAAGGTTCTGGTGAATGGGAGAAACTGCTCTGTGCCGATTCCCAAAGAGCGGTTTGACTTAAGCAGGTGGTATGATCCCGATGACAACAAACCCGGCAAATCCCGCACAGCCAAGGCTGCTTTCATCAATGGGTATGGTCCTTTATCTCATTTAGATCTGCTTATCTGTTTTACAAATGTGTGCCTATCAATACAGTCATACAAATTTTTGATTAGCAATTTTCCCGCTTAGCAAAATGTTGCTTACTGAAATTACACTCCTGCTCCTAATTTGTATTAAAACAGAGACATAATATTTTTACACTTTTCCAAAGACGGTTTTGTTTTTTGCCCTTTTCAAAATAAAATATGTGTTATCAAGTCCATGTTGTATTAGATAACAACACAGAACCCGCTTTATCTTCAAAAACGGCCATTTTCAAGTGATCACAAAAATATGAAAAGCAGTTAATTTCTTAACTTTAGGATTCATTTTAGATTATTTTAACCCACCTCTTTGCAGGAAGGCAAATCTGGCAGTTGATTCAGGTGGAATCAGGACATCGAGTCTTAAATTTGGGCATGTACAACCTAAGATGAACTACCAAACATGACATATTACGCTGTGTCATTACTTCATTGTGGAGGAATTTTGGCCAACTCATCTTTGCAACGTTGTTTCAGTTTATTGAATTTTGCAGGTTTTCGTTTATGCACAGCTCTCTTAAGGTCTCAACACATCATTTTAGTCTGTTTGAGGTCTGGACTTTGACTGAGCCATTCCAACAACTTGATTATTTTGTTTTTTGCCATTCTGTTGTAGATTTGCTGCTGTGCTTGGGATCATTTTCCTGTTGCATGACTCAATTTGGGCCAAGCTTTAGCCGTTAGACAGATGGCTTCACATTTGACTCTAGAATACTTTAGTTTACAGAGGAGTTTGTGGATGACTTAATGACTACAAGGTTCCCAGATCCTGTGAATACAAAACAAGTCCAAACCATCATCCTGATATGTGTTTACTGTGTGTTATCGCCACGAATCTCCACTTTGGTGTCCTCTCTCCAAATGAGTCTTGTGGTTTGTTCAGATGCAACTTTGGAAACTTAAACGGTGCTGCCATGTTCTGTTTAGAGAGAAGAGACTGGTAAACCTTTTCAAACAAGCCATAAATGTCTGAACTTTAGCATTTAACATGCTAACATTTCACAGACTGACCTTAAGGTAAGTTTGCTTGGACTTCCACTCCTGGGACCATGAAAAGCTGTTTTGAATGTTTTCCACTTGCAAATAATAATTCTCAATAGTCATTGTTGATGTAGCATGCACTTAGTACACATTGCCTCTGCATTGCGGCTTTTTTGTTGTTGTTTTGTTTTGTTTTGTTGTTGTTGTTTTTTTAATAAATAAAGGCATGGTGTAATATGCCATGTGTTGTAGTTCACTTTAGGTTGCATTGATCTAATTTTGTGACCTGGACCAAATTCTGTTTATCAAATCCAGATATGTAAAAACTCAGAATAGAAAGAGAATGTACTTTATTTTTCCCATGAGTGTAGGCATTCTCTTTTATGGTGTTTTACCAAACTGCAGTGTTTTGTCTTCAACTCCTTGGACTTAAGCTGCAAATCTACCCATCAGTTGCTTTAGTTTCCTTTCTTTTGATGGAGTATGGCACTGAAATTGTGGACAAACCGAAAAAAGGAACTGATTATAGGTTTGTACAATAGAAACAGCTTTACAGCTTTAGACTCTGTACATGTATCACACTGTAAATGGAACACATACATGAGAAGTAATCTAAGAAGGAAGATGTTAAACCATAATTAGTGCATCCCGTTGCCTGAATCTGACCTTCTTATTTTTTGATATTTTCAGGTTTAATGAATTCGACCACAGGTTTTTCGGCATCAGTGAGAGTGAAGTTGAACAAATGGATCCTCAGCAAAAACAGCTCCTTCAGTGTGTCTACAGGGCTTTAGAAAATGCTGGAATTCCAATGGAAAAAGCCAGTGGGACCAGAACAGGAGTGTTTTTTGGTAAGACATTAAAAGCTTGTTTATGTTTTTTACATCTATTTCATTTTACATCTATTCAAATGAATAATGCTAAAATGATAAGTACATTATCCGTTTTATATTTCTCTATAGGAATAATGAACAGAGATTATGAAACAAAATCTGCACATGTGCACCCAAGTGTGATCAACCACTGGACTGGCACAGGGCTTGCCATGAGTATTGCTGCAAACAGAGTCTCATATGTCTTCAACTTCACTGGACCCTCGCTGTCCTTAGACTGTGCCTGTTCTTCATCTCTTGTGGCTCTTCATCTTGCCTGTCAATCAATTAAACAAGGTCTGTCCAGCATAGATAACTTCCAGGTTATCATCAATAGGCTAACTGCCCACCTCTCAATTTTAAATGCACGTAGACATTAAGGGTTCTTGGGAGGGGCCGTACTGACACCTGTTGCTCTCTGGCAGAAAGCACCATACCACTCCCATGTTTTAAATGCACTTTAGAACAGCACACAGCAACACCACACATGAGCGGGCGGAGAGAGGTATGGGGTCTTCACACAACCCAGTTCTCTCTTTGCCATCAGGGCGGGAGGGCTGTGAGGAGCAGTCGGCTGTCTGGTCGGGGTCTCAGATGCTGGGCCTCCGTGCTGCACACAGGTGTACGCACGGGTGCTCACAGACACAATATCTTCCTTGGCCGCTACCTCAAAGCACATTGTGCGCTGTCAGTGTTGCGTGCTGCACAATAACATTTAATATTTAGTATTTACTGTTACTCACACTTATCTAGGTTATTGCTGTAGTCCCCACATTGTGTTGTTCTGCATTGCTTTTGCTTGTTTTCTTTTGCTTTTTTTGTTTGTTTCAACAGGTGATCCATTGGATTTTTTTTCTTTTTCTTTTTTTTGTCTTCTCTCACTGTCCCTCGTCCCCTCTGTTTTTCTCTCCCTCCCTTTTTTCTCTCTTTCTCCTTTTCCTATCCCCCAGTCATGTTTGTCCTGTCTGTAATAACTTAAAATAAAATAAGGGTCAATCAAATGGACCAATACGGTAAAGCCATAATGATCCACTTGGTAAAATAAATCCGTTGGGCATCTTTCTTGTTCTTCAGATAATAATTCTGATCGATAAAGTTCCAAACGGGACAGTCAGAAAAAAAATAGGCTAACTGGTAGTAAATCATTCTGTAGTATCTTATTTATTTACAAAGCGGTGTTAGCGTTTAATTAGTTGGAATTATATGCTGTGTTTTATCTTATCAGGCGATTGTGAAATGGCTGTCTGTGGAGGGGTCAGCTGCATCCTTGAGCCAAGAATATTTGTTGCGCTGAGCAAAGCCAAAATGATCTCACCTGATGGAGCCAGCAAACCTTTTTCCAGCAGAGCAGATGGATATGGCAGAGGGGAGGGATGCGGAGTAGTTCTCCTAAAGCCACTGAAAAAGGTCAACATATGCATATTGATGTTGGTGTTACAATTCCTAATTTACCTTACAAAAATGTCAAATAGTTCAGGAATTTATACATTAAATAGACAGTTTGCCAAGTGCCAAATCCAGATGTTAGTGATGTAGTAGCTCAACCAGCTGATGATCCATCACAACTCACAGATTACTATAATACATGAAGCACAGAAAGGAAGTTATCAGTTCTCTTATCATTGGTTGGCTCTGTTGCACAAACTAATGATAACCAAAATCCACTGAAAAGTTAAGGAGGCTTGCAAACAGTCATATTCATTACAGTTAATCTAGCTTCACTAAAATCTTAGCTATACTCTAGGGCGAGTAGCAATTCTTGTGAATTATGGAGGGACAGACAGATAGACGATGGACACCTTCAGGAGGATGAGCTAAAAACACACCAATGATTCTCTTTAATTTTTTTCATATTCAGTGATCAATTGCAATTAACTGCAGTGACTAACTGTTCACTTTCCATCAAATGTGACTGACATGTTCGCCTAACATCTCCAACAGATTGTTTAAGCATTTAATTTTAATTTCTGCTGATTAAACCATTTTTTTCCAAACTTAGTTTAGTTGTAATTAACCAGCTTGTATAGAGGATATTTTCAAATGTATCTTTTGTAGCTATACAAGTGGCTCCATAGTGCAGTGGTTAAAACATTTGCCTAAAATGTGAGGAGACACGCGGGTGGATCGCATCAGGAAGGGCATGTGAAAAAAATATTTGTGCCAAATCAAACATATGGATCCATCAACTGTGTCAATCCCTTGTGAAAAAGGAAGCAGTTAAAAGAAGGGTTTATTTTTTTAATAGCTTTATGCAATTATAGAAAATTACATTTGATTTAAGACAAAGTGAAAATCTCTGCAGGATTTATCTCAACAGCTGGACAACTCACATCAGCACAATCTAGTTTATATAATTATAACTATAAGCCACAGTTTAAATATGCCATGTCATATGTTTGACTGTGGCGTGAAATGTTCTTTAACAATACACACTTTTATTGATGCTTCATTTTCATCTTTTTGTTTCTTGACAGGCTCTTCAAGACCATGACCATATCTGGGGTATAATCTGCAAAACTGCTGTAAACCAAGATGGCCGCTCTGTCACTCCAATCACCAAACCATCCATGACACAACAAGAGGAGCTTCTCCGCAGAATCTATTCAGAGTCTGACCTTGTAAATGTCCAGTACATAGAGGCACACGGGACTGGAACCCCAGCTGGAGATCCAACAGAGGCACGAAGCATTTCCAACGTCATTGCTAAATCTAGACCTCCCGGTTCAAAGACACTCTGGATCGGCTCTGTTAAGAGCAATATTGGACACACAGAATCTGCTGCTGGAGTAGCTGGACTCATTAAGGTTCTCCTGATGATGAAGCATGAGACCATCGTTCCTTCAGTGTTCTACACCGATAAGGCTTCCAGTGTAGACACCACAGCACTGAACATTAAAATTCCTAAGGAACCAGAAAAATGGGAATCCTATAGTGCAAGAGTTGCAGGAGTTAACAACTTTGGTTTTGGGGGAACAAATGCACACACCATTGTCAAAGAGCACATCCAGCCATGTTCTAAGCAAAGGTGTGATGAGAAGCAAGTCAAGTATTTTGTCATATCTGCAAATTCTTCAAAATCACTTACCATGATGATGGAAGATACCATCAATCAGGTACAAGCAGAAAACAGATTTGACCTAGATTCTTTCCTCTACACGTCAGCTTGCAGAAGAACCCACCAAAGACATAAATACAGAAAGGCCATCACAGTATCTTCTGTAGTTAATCTAAAAGAGAAGCTAATTGCTACTGTTGGCAAAAATATCAGTGTTGCCTTCTCAGATCCAAGGTTAGTGTTTGTCTTCTGTGGAAATGGCGTCACCTACCATGGTATGTGCAAGCAGCTACTAAAAAACGAGCCTATATTCAGAGAAAAGATCAAAGAAATTAAGGAACTTTTCCAAAAGCTGAGTCCTCTGAACATCCTTGATGCGCTTGAGAGCGAATTTGAGAGTAGCGACTTCAAAAACCCAGACGTTGTCCAACCTCTCCTCTTTGCTATCCAGGTTGGGATTACTACCTTGCTAAGGCACTGGGGAGTCAAAGCTGATGCAATTCTTGGACACTCTGTTGGTGAAGTGGCAGCTGCTCACTGCTCTGGTCTCTTGTCTCTGGAGGATGCAGTAAAAGTCATATATTTCCGCAGCACTCTCCAAAGAAAAGTCACCGGGGGAAAGATGCTTGTCATCAGCAACATGGCTGTATCAGAGGTATCTTCACTGCTCCCTCCTTACTCTGGTAAAGTTTGCCTTGCTGCATATAACAGCCCACAGTCCTGCACCCTTTCAGGTGATGCAGACGCAATTGAGCGCTTCCATAAAGAGCTAAGCACCTCAGCCAATAGTCCGAATCTGTTCCTTCGTGTGCTGGATGTCCCTGCTGCTTATCACAGTCACATGATGGACCCAATTCTACCAGAAATTGTGGAAACAATTGGCGTCTTACAGGTGAATGATCTTGACACAGAGTTGTTCTCAACAGTGTCAGGCAAGGAAGTCCAGAAGGGGGATTTTTGCACAGGTGAATACTGGGCTAGAAACATTCGTGAGCCGGTTGCTTTTGAGCAGGCAGTACAGTCAGCATCTAGAGGAAAGAAGTACACGGTTTTTGTTGAGATAGGTCCAAGAAGGGCACTGCAGAGAAACATTATGGAATCTCTGGGAAATGACACGGCTGTCCTTGCCTCTGTGCAGCCAGAAACAGATCATGAATCCGTCGTGTCTGTTGTTTCTAAACTGTTTGAACTCGGCATTCAAGTAGATTGGAACGCCTTCTATAAAGGCTATGAGACAGTACCTCTGCCTTTTCCTAAATATCAATTTGACTGCTCAGACAGGGATGTTATCATTGGGGCAGCGCAGAATAACACAGCAAGTAATCATCCTGTGCTGTGTCAAACAGGAAGTGAAAGCAACATTTTCACATGTGATCTAAAGTCTGACTCTTGTTTCTACTTGAAAGAGCACAAGCATAATGATGTACCCATCATCCCTGGTGCTTTTTATGCTGAGCTGGGTTTAGCTGCGCTCATGGCCAGTGCTAAACCAAAAGTACCTCTCAGTTCACTGCAGCTCAGTGTCAATTTTCACAGTCCATTTGTTTTAACACAGAATCCACCTGAAATGAAAGTGGAACTAGAACAAACAGAGAGGGAAACCAGATTCACCATTCTCTCCACATCTGTAGTTTATGCATCAGGCACTGTGGTTTCAAAGAAAGACAGGATGATCGAGGAGCAGTGCATTTCACTAAGCTCCATCTACAAACGATGCACATCTGTAGTGAGCTTTCAGGAGTTTTATGGGTATCTCTCTCAAGGAGGTTTTCAGTATGGAGACATCTTCCAGAATAAGAAGGATGTGCACTATGGAGATGATCTCAAGGAGGCTGTTGCAAATGTCTCAGTTCCAGAAGAACTTCAGTCTCATTTGCATGACTACTGCATTCATCCTGTCTTGCTGGATTATCTGATGCAGCTTCTCCCAGTTGCGGCAGGACACATCTTTGCTGGTAGGCCAGGATTTCCTGCCAAAATAGGAAGTCTTACAGTGTTTGAACCTTTGCAAAATGAGATGACTATTTATCTGAGAGCAACTGATGTGGGCACTGATCACTTTGGGGTTTGTGGGTGCTTTACAGACAAGGAAGGCAGAGTGTTGGTTGAGGTCAAAAATGCCATCATCAAGTACCTAGGCAGTCGTTCTCATGTGGTAGATGAGTACTTCTACCACAATGCCTTTGATGTTGTCCCAAATGAGCATATTCCTACTCCTCCTCCAAAGGCTTTGGTGTTCTGTGATACTTTGGGGGTTGCTGATGGCCTAAAGAAACATTTGGACTCAGCATCTACTTACATTCCCTTCACATATGCAAAGGACATCTTGCGCAGTGGTTTCCCTTCTCTTTTGGCAAATCTTAAAATCACAAATATTAGAGAAAACTTTGATGAGGTCTTATTTTTGTGGGGCGAAGAAGACCTCACATCACGGCCAGCTGACATCATCCTGCAGAATCTGGCTGACTGCTGTGAGATTTTCCGCCAAATAGTTGTTGAGCTAAAGCGAATTCACTTCCCAAAATCAATTAGAGCAGTAACTTACCGTTCATCTTACGTCACAG
This sequence comes from Benitochromis conjunctus, assembly GCA_015052645.1. Classification (NCBI taxonomy): domain Eukaryota; kingdom Metazoa; phylum Chordata; class Actinopteri; order Cichliformes; family Cichlidae; genus Benitochromis; species Benitochromis conjunctus. The sequence goes on from VOQK01033165.1 coordinate 18,161, forward strand.
TAGACCACATAAGTCCAGGTTTTGCCCTTGTTGGTATGACACGATCATTTGCTGCAGAGATACCAGATCTTTCTTTTCAGCTGATTGATATAAGCAGGATCTCTGCTGAGGACATTGCAGCTCTGTCTGATGTTCTTAGGTCATACCCATGCAGCAAGCACCCAGAACTGGTGGTAAAAGATGGACAGGTTTTGAAACCTTCCATTGTGCGCACCCCACCAGAAATCAATGACAATAAAGTGGGCACTTATGCATCTACAATGTCTGAACCTTGTATTTTTCTGACAACTGATGCTCATGAAATTACGCAAGTGAGTGCCATTCGCTCTGATGAGGAGGCTGACCCGATCAGTGATACCTTCATTGAAATCCAGCCCAATAAGATATGTGTTCATTCATCCGACTATTTCCCAGTCAGCACTTCAAATCAAAAATTTGGCAAAACACTGTATTGGAACAAGCACTCATCTCAGAAACACAAGCTGCTTGCTCTTGACTTCAGCGGAACTATCACAGCAGTTGGAAAAGATGTAAGGAAATTAAAAGTGGGAGAGCATGTTGCTTCCTGTTATCCTGTGGTAGCAGCAAGTAAGATCAGAGTGCCACAGGAAGTGTGCTACAGCACCAAAAGGTTCCCGGTCCTCAAAAAAACACCCTGTGTTTCTTACTTTGTGCTTGCATGGGAAATCCTGCATCGAGCCTTGCTCGGAGCCAGACGTATTTTAAGAATCATATGCTCTGTCCCTGATTCTGCACTGGTGAAAGTCTTGGCACTTAGCGCTTGCAAATCAGGCTGGAATGTGAATGTTGACACACAGTGCAATGGGACTTTTGTAGGTGCCAGTCAGTTGGGTGCAGTTGTCATCCTGCCTCCTTTCGATGAATCCTTAACTGCTAAAATTTGTGACTTTCCAGGTTTACAACATGTTGTAATGGTATGTGAATCTCAGAAGCAGGGTATAGTCGCTGAGGAAGTCTTCCAAAGTGCAAAGGAAGGTGTTCATGTGCAGACAATTCAGATTCCAGTCATTTTCCAAAAGGGATTCCTGGTAACACACAGGCCATACCTTTATCACTGGCTGAAGTCCTTAAACTTTAATGGGAAATTGGCTCTTGAAAGCTTTACCTTTCAGAGTGCAAAATCTGAAAGAGAAAGCATTGATTCAGCAAAACCAGACTCATATTTTAACTCCAAGAAATTGGCTGTCGTAGCTCTAGAAAATGATGTTAGCAGTACACTGTCTGAGATTCCACTTCTCCCAACAAAAAAACGGCTTTTTCGAAAGAGGTCGGTGTATGTAGTGGCAGGTGGTCTTTCTGGTCTGGGCTTTGAGACTGTTAAGTTCATCTCACAAAGAGGTGGTGAGTACGTTGTCATTCTCTCCAGAAGCAAGCCCACACCACAAGTACAGCAAGAAATCAACAATGTGGAGAAACAGTGTGGAAACAGCATCACCAGCATGGAGTGTGACATATCTGTTTCTGAGAATATGCACAAAGTCATCAATGTCATTGGCAAGATGTTCCCTGGTTGTCCAATCAGAGGTGTGTTTCACAGTGCAGTAGTCTTGCATGACGGGCTGATTGAGACCCTTAACAGATCTCTGTACGAGAAGGTTTTCAGACCAAAAGTAAACGGTGTCCTGAATTTGCACTATGCAACAAAGCACTGTCCGTTGGATTACTTTATATGTTACTCCTCCATCTCCGCTTTCCTGGGAAACCCATCACAAACAAACTACGCAGCAGCCAATACGTTTCTTGATCTCTTCTGTCAATACAGGCGCAGACTCAGCTTGCCTGGACAGTCTATCAACTGGGGAGCTCTGAACCTCGGTCTGCTCTTGAACAAAGAACATTTCCAGCGTTTTCTGGAGGCAAAGGGAGTGATGATTTTAGATGTGGCTGAGATTTATCAAAGCTTGGAGCAATGCCTTGTGCTCAACCGACCCCAGCAAGCTGTTTGCAGGTTTCACTTCAGAAACATCAGATACAACGTCCTCTCCCAAAATAAAGCCTTGACTATGCGCCTTTCTGCATTAGTTGATGCAGCCTTTCAAAAATCTAGAGAGACTTACTCTCAAACTAAACAAGCTGTCTATGTCTCACCAAAGGACTATGTTGTCTCTCTACTTAGTGAGACCATTGGCATGGAGCAGAGCGAGCTGAAAGATGATTTACCTCTTTCATCCTTAGGCATTGACTCCATGCAGGCTATGACTCTCCAGAATCTGCTCTTTCAGGGGAGAGGTGTGAATGTGCCTTTGGTGAAACTATTGGATCCCAATGCAACTATTGCAACAGTGGCAGATCTACTGAGTGAAGGAGCTGAAGGTGAAAGTGTCAGTGAAAACCAAGAGTATCTTCCTGATGAAGATGAAGTTTCTACCAGATTATAAAAAAACTCAAATAGAGATATTACTGTATAAGTACAATCAGCCATCAACCATCAGAACACTACAATAATGAATGCTATATTTATTTTGTGCTCAGAATCAATAAAAAAAATAAAATAAAATGGCCATTGCAATAAAGGAAAGTTCTTATGTTAATGCAACTTGTTTAAGGTACTTTGCATCCTGTTTTGTGATCATTTTTGGATTTTGGTTGATTTTTGTAATGGAGTTTTTAACCAAATGACATGTATTTTACTAACTGGAAGTTTTCAAAAGATATTTTATGTCACTGTTTTACTCACCAATATGGCACAGAAAAAATAGCATTGCAACTACACATGTAACTCTTGATAAATGCTTTTACTGCTAAATTGTGTAAAGTGAGTGCCTTATGTTGTATTATTTTTTGAATTTAAATAAATGTTTAATCTTCAAATTTGGTCTTGTCACTGGGTTCTCTCCATCTACTACAGCTTGTTTGATGTAAATTATTCTCTATCAACTTGTGATGAAAAAAAAGCTTGTGATACAATACTCTGGTATGTCCCATAAATGATCATTTGGCTGCACATATGATTTCTGACCCTGTTGCTTTTTGAGCACAAAATTCTTATATCATATGAGAAAGGTCACTGTGCTCCTCTGGTCTCAGAAAGAAAAATATGTGGTAAAAAATATATACAATATTTTAATATCCATTGCACTTTAGTTTTAAAATGTGAAAAAGGTTTCACCTAAGCTATCGTAATGTATCATGCCTTTATGATTGTTTTTTCTTTTTTGACACAGAAAACTCAAACTTGATAACATTGGTTTATTTAATAATTTTAAAAAAAGGTACATAATACATTAACCATTTCTAACTGGTATAGTCATTTCAATATGCAAAGCTTTCAGTGCCCAAAGTTATCTATTTTGTACACTTAGATTAGGAAAAAATACAAACACAAAAACCATACGTTTCAAAGATCAATTAAAGGTTAACACATTTAAGCTCATTTTGATTTTTAATTTATGTACATATAGGTGTTACCTGTGTAACTCACAGCTTAATAAACAATGCTATGCAGACTTAAAATATTATTACAATGAAGCATTAAAAAAAGGGCATAACAGCTTTAGAGTACTATGATAAACAGGCACAAACTTGTCACAAACATGTCACAGTCTGGCAAGAGCAGACTGTAAAAATTGCAAAGAGGACCCAATTGCAGACAAAAAGGGAGCGTGGACAAGACTTAATTTTAAAAAAGTGAGCCGTTTAATGATTGAAAAAAGTGTAAAAAACAAAAGGGGCAAAAAGCAAACAACGAGGAACTAAACTAAACTAAACTGGGAAAAGCTAAAGGCTAAACACTAACATAAAAAACAAAACTTGAATATAACAAAACCTGAACGAGGGAACATGGCAGCATGGAAACAAGGCGTTGAAAAATGGCATGGAACAGACGAGGAAACCGGCAGGAAAAACACCAGCAAAACAAGCAGTGGCACGGCAGACGACCTGACATTGAACAAAGGGGACAGAAGATTTAAATACACAGAGGAGATAATGAGAGGAATGGGGAACAGGTGTGAACACAGCAGGGACAAATCAGAGCTAACGAGACAAGGAAAGCAAAGCAGACTACACTGACATAGGACACAGACTTTCAAAATAAAACAGGAAACAGAACGCAGACATGACAACATGGACTTAACTAAGACACACAGACATGAGACACAAAGGGTGAGGGACGCTTAGGCACGGGGTGAGGACAGAAGGGGAATGCAATAAACTAAACCATAAACAGCAAAAACAAGATACAACTCAAAACGCTGGGCTGAGAGACCCAGGATCGTGACATTATTACAGTTGATATGAAAAATGAAAAACTCACTTATTAGTTTTATAACAGTATTCTGACTAATTTTATGGGTGCTTTAAAGTTGTATTTTACTGTTATATTTTTTATGTTCTTTATATATTTTTGTTACAATTTTGTCATCATCGTATTACAATAGGGATCATTTTATGTGAAGAAGAGTCACATGATATGTGCAATGCCTGTTTTTATGTCAGCACAGAAAAGTTGAAGAAAATTGAGAGAAACAGTAGATCTACCATGCCAGGGTAGTTTCAGCTTCACTTTCTTTTCTTTTTTTAAGAAAAAAAAGATTTAGCCTTCATTAGCAAGAGATAAAGTTGTTATCTGGAGAATGTAGCTGTGGGTAAACAAAAGATAAACAGAGAAAGATGTAGAGAGACATCAACAGAAAGAACGAAAGAAACAGATGCCTCATTGATGATGTCCAGACTAGGTTCTGGACCACCATTAATTCATTTAATGTGTAGCACAGACCTTTGTGTGTGTATGTTGTTGTTAGTTTATATGTGCATGCGTGCATGCGTGCATGTTTGTTATATCCTGGTTGGCCCTTGGCCCTGGCCCTGTATCTCTGACCTAAGAAATAAAAGGTTAACTGAATTTGGTTAGGATGTAATTGACACATCCTCTTTCTCTGGACGTGTTTGCCTATGAGTGATTGTGCAGCGGTTCATAAAAGAGACACTCAAGTCAAAGATGCAGCTGAACAGATGTTTATGGTCTAGATGACTATCTGTGTCTCTCAGGCCTATTCAGTAGCTACACAAAACAGGAAAAAGGCGTCAAAATAAAAGTTCATTTTTAAGTTTAATAGCTTCCTTTTGAAAATGAAATATTAACATTTGACTCTGTAACTTGCATGGCATAGCAGCAATAGTCAACATGGTACATAATGTGAACATGAGTTTAAGAATTAAGACATTTTTTAAATAATTCTCGCTTCTCATTTCAAAATGTGAGTGTAAGAAGTATATGAGAAGGATGGATTAATCCACTGTAAAATCACCTACATTTTGTGTAATTGTGGCTGTTGCCATCTTGGCTGCTTCTTTGTTTTGCTTTTTTAACCTGACACAACCATAAGAATAAGGACAAGAAGCTGATGCTACCACTAACTTTCCTTTTTGGTTAACAACAGGCATTTTTAATTTAGTGTGACGTCAAAATGGATGCTAATCTTGTTGAGTGAAAACATGCTTAGAACAAAATGTTATAACTATAAAATGCAACAGCTGACTACTTACAGTATTGTTTCCAGACCTGTTAATAAAGTCTGCAAAAGGGACATAAAATTCTTCATCACAGAGTGAAAAAGTACAAAAGTCTTTTAGTGTTTTTTTTTTTTACTATATCTCTGCTAAGAAGACAGAAGCACAAGATCTCAACAGAATTGGGGATCTTGTACCGCAGCGTCTTTTCTAGCATCAGACAAATGTTTCCTAAAAATAGCTTTATTTTGGAACGTGACTATGTGAAAGAGATTGGCATTCAAGTTTCCACACTGCCTTATGGCTACAACATAACAACACTGCCAACATGGCTCTAAAGCTTTGGAAAATTTGTTTCTAATATGTGAGGAAAAATGCATCAGATTTTTCTGAACTCGCCATTTCTTTGAGCTTGTGGATTAGTGTTGTGTACTTACTGCTGAACGCCAATCCTCTTATGATATTTCAATATTGAGTTCTTTTTCCGATTTAGTCTTAATGTATCCGGTGTTTATTTCATCATGATCCCATGGCCCCTGATATGTTTTGGAAATATCTCTTGTAGAATTTTTCTTGTAGGTATCAGTCAAAATGTTGATTAATACATTACCTTCCCTGGATATTGCTGGTTTGATCTTTTTAACAAACTAGTCTTTTTTATTTGTAAGTACCTGAAGAAATCTTTGTATTCTAGTCCAAATTCTTTTTGTAGGTCTGCAAAACTTTTAAAGTGTCCTGTATGAGTTAACTGCTTTAATACCTTTATCTCACCAATGTCTGAATCCAATATCATTCAGTCTTGGTTTGAAATTAGGATAGATGGCCGGCCAAGTTAACACTTTGATATCAAAATCATATTCCTTTACAACCTTGCGATATCTGAATTATCTTTATTACTTGTTTGATTATTTAGTTATTACTTTCCTGTAGTGTTTTATTGTGTATATCTCCCAATTATGTCAGAATTAAGCTAGTTTCAATCCTAGTTTCTATGTCTTTCCATATTGCTTGATAGTAAGAACAGCAAGCACAAACAAGAAACCTTATTTTGGGAGCACAGAAATACTGCTTCAAATTAGGGAGGCCCAGTTCTCACTCTTCCTTATTCAACTGAAGAGTTCTATATCAGACACTCTGTCTCTTACCAGCCCATATGAACCTGGACATATCTTTTTTCTGTGTGTCAGAGATCATGTGGGCAATAGACTGAAAAAGATAGAGCTTGGTAATATGTACATTTTATTTATGTTGATCCGAGTGCCAAAGTTGAATAGTGACCAACATCTGATATCTGTCTTAGTAGTGTCACGTCTTTATCACTAAAAATTTCCGACACTATTGAAGGCTTTATTTTTGTGTCAACTTCCATCATTTTTGGGGGGGAATGACCTGTCATGTGGAGAATGCACCTTACCTTGTCCTGAGTCTGTCAACCTTTAATATAACCTGATTAATCTTCATCAATCAAATCCAGAATGACCTTTTCAACCCATTTCAAAATAATTAAAGTGAAGATCTTGTAGTATATATTCAGAATAGAGTTGTATGATATATATGATTCACAATAGTTCTTGGTGCATGCTCAATCATCCAGGTAAGGAAATCCCAAAAAGTTGATTCTGTTCATCGGGACATAGTGTTTTCAGTGGGAGAAAAGTTTCATCACCCATCCAAGTGATTTCTTCTCCATGCAATCCAGGAGAGAAGAAGGACAACTGCTGCTAAAGTGAAAACCCTTAGTGATTCCTTATGTGCCAGGAGCACTGGAACAGCTAAGGCACATTATTTCTAAACACCACGTCTCTGTGGTTTTCAAACCCCGAAACACGCTGTGCCAAAACTTGGTCCAGCCCATGGATCCCGTCACATACAGAGTAATATAGTGTACACTATTAAGTGCCAGGAGGATTGCCTTGATTTACACAACAGGGAAACCAAACAACCTCTGGCTAATCGGATGGCACAACACAGAGCAGCTAACTCGTCAGGCCAGGACTCTCCAGTCTATTTACACCTACAAGTCAGTGGACATGATTTCAATGATGAGGATATACACATCCTGGATAGGGAGGAATGCTGCCTTGAGCAGGGAGTCAAGGAGACTATTTACGTGAAGATGGAAAAACCATGTCTGAATCAAAAAGGAGGCCTACACGTGCAACTTTCACCATCTTATGATCCTGTGATTGCAGCCATTCCCCAACTCTCTATGAATGGTACTGATGGCCATTGATCAATTGCCATTGATCAGTGGTCTTTTTGCATATTAATGATCAAGAAACTGACCTCACAGCCTATTGTTTGTCAGTGGTGTTAGTTTCAGTAATTATACAAATGTACTGTTTATGAGGTTGAGGAAACCTGCAGTCAGCTGAGACCGAAGAAGTCACTTGGATGAGTAATGAAACGTTTCTCCCACTGAAAACATTATGTCCAGATGAACAAATTCAAAATTTTGGGATTCACAACATTCTCCTGTAGGCCCAAAACCAGCAGAAGGTGTCATAGGGGTCGGGTGCAATATGTGTCAGGCGGCAGCCAGGAGTGGAGGCCCATCCTCCCGGCTACCAAGACTGGCAATTGTGACATGGAATGTCATCTCTCTGGTGGGGAAGGAGCCTGAGTTAATGTGTGAGGTTGAGAGGTACCGGCTAGATATAGTCAGACTCACCTCAACACACGGCTTCGGCTCTGGAACCAGTCTCCTGAACAGGGGTTGGACTCTGTCTCAGTCTGGAGTTGCCCTTGGTGAGAGGCGGCGGGCTGTAGTGGTTATCCCAGTATCCCCTCGGCTTGCTGCCTGTATGTTGGGGTTTCTCCCAGTGGACGAGAGGGTTTGTTTCCTGCGCCTTCGGGTCGGGGAATGGGTCCTGACTGTCATCTGCGCTTATGCGCCAAATGACAGTTCGGGGTACCCAGCCTTCATGGAGTCCCTGGGTGGGGTGCTTGAGGGTGCTCCACCTTGGGACTCTGTGGTCCTACTGGGAGACTTCAATGCTCATGTGGGTAGCGACAGTCAGACCTGGAGGGGCGTGATTAGGAGCAACGGCCTCCCAGATCTGAACCCGTGTGGTGTTGTGTTGTTGGACTTCTGTGCAAACCACAGTTTCGCCATAACGAACACCATGTTCCAACATAAGGGTGTCCATAAGTGCACGTGGCACTAAGACATCTTAGGTCGCAGGTCGATAATCTATTTTGTAATCATATTGCCAGACCTGCGGCCATATGTTCTGGACACTCGGGTAAAGAGAGGGGCTGAGCTGTCAACTGATCACCACCTGGTGGTGCATTGAATCAGGTGGCGGGGGAGGATGCTGGACAGACCTGGCACACCTAAATGTATAGTGAGGGTGCGCTGGGAATGCCCCAGTCCACAAGATCTTCAATGCACTCCTCACCAGAGGTGAAGGGAGCCATCAGGCTGAAGAAAGAGTCCTATCGGGCTTGGTTAGCCTTTGGGACTTCAGAGGCAGCTGATAGGTACCGACAGGCCAAGCGGAATGCAGCTCAGGCAGTGTCTGAAGCAAAAACTCGGGTGTGGGAGGAGTTCAGAGAGACCATTGAAAAAGACTTTTGGACTGCCTTGAAGAGATTCTGGTCTGGCAACTCAGGAGGGGAAAGCGGTGCTCTCCCTGCATTGTGTATAGTGCAGGTGGAGCACTGCTGACTTTTGACTGAGAACATTGTTGGGCAGTGGAAGGAATACTTTGAGGACCTCCTTAATCCCACTGGCATGTCTTCCATGGAGGAAGCAGAGTCTGGGGACGAGGGGGACAACTCATCTATCTCCTCGGGTGAGGTCACTTGGGCAGTTGAACCACTCCTTGGTGGCAGAGCCCCTGGGGTGGATGAGGTTCACCCTGAGTTCCTGAAGGCAATCTGCATTACTACTGTGTGACACTAGCCAGGGAAAGAGACCCAGCTGAGGTCTTTAGTATTCAAAAACCAGGAGAGTCAGGGTTTTGGAACCGCCGCTGAATTTAGGACTGGAACAAATACTGGAATTCAGCAGGTGGGAAACCTTAAAATCAGTGGTGGCTCAGTGTGGGGAAGAGAATCACCACTTGCATTAATTTCTGTTGAGAGCTCCAGTAGATTTTTTTTAGTAAACAGACTGTGATCAGCTGGCCTGTGCTACCACTGCTCTCATTACTGCTCTTTGTGAATTTACACAACTGAATTCAACAAGATGTCAGCAGATGTTTCACGAGTTTACCATGCTGATTTCTATCCTCTACACTGACACTATACTGTTTATGGTGTCTTTACTGGACAGTATACATTTGGTATGAAGGTGGAATTCAGTGAATTAATCTTAGCATCAGCAGCCTAACTTCAAATTAATGTGTAAATGCATCACAGTACATCAAAATAACCTGTTTATTCTGAACTAACCTGCAGAGTATATTCATGCAACCTTTAAATAACACAGTCTACCTCAGTTTGTTTTGCAGCATGTTTTACAATATGAAAAAACATAGCAGCGGTGTGAAAAAGTGTTTAGCCCCTTTCTGATTTCCCAGTGTTTTCATATTTGTTACACTACATGTTTGAGATCATCAAACAAATCTTAATATTAGACAAAGATAGATAGTAAATACAAAATGTAGTCTTTAAATGATGATTTCTTTGAATAAAGGAGAAAAGTTAGCCCAACCTACCTGGTTCTGTGTTAAACAGGAATTGCCCCTCTTCTTAAATCAAGAGACAACATGACAAATTTAAGCAGGCTAAAAGAGCTCAATAAGCAACACATTGTGCTACGATCTAAAGAAACACCTGAATAAAAATGTCACTGACATCTATCAGTGTGGAACGAGTCACAAAGCCATTTGTAAGGCTGTGGGAGTAACCGGCCTACCAAAATTACTCCAAGAGCACATCGACGACTCGTTCAGCAGGTCACAAAAAAACCCAGAACAACATTAAAAAACTGCAAGCTTCACATGTCTCAGTTAAGGTCAGAGTTCACGACTCAACAGTAAGAAAGAGACTGTGCAAAAATGGCATCCATTGGTGAGTTTAAGCAGAAGACTTGTCTTTATCTGTCTCCATTTATAAGTGAAGTTAGTTATCTTTCTTTTCACTTGCTGGGAAATACAGCAGCTGGACCTTTAGCTAGCAACAACAAACCGCACACACACACAGTTTGTGTGTTTGCTGATTTTTGTTGATCTGATAGAAACGTTGCATTTGAAAAATTCCCTGCCACTTAAAAAACATTATTCCCTTTATCTTTGTTCTGCTTTTGTAGTGCTAGCTAGCTGCTGAAGTACTTCAGTTTATGGAAACCTTCAGTCGTTCATGTGTTGTGCAAAAAGAAAAGACAAATAAAAACACTATGATGGCACAAAGTTTTTCATCTTTCATCTCTTTTTATGTGAAATCCCCTGGTGAATGCCCTGGCCATTCATGTGTTACTGTTTAGGCTGAAATCAGTTTGATGTTTGAAGGCTCGCAGTGACATGAAAAAATAACGCCCCTCAAATGCGTTAGCCCAAAAGTAATGAGCCTGTTTGAAAATGTGAGGAGTAAAAAGTACAGATATTTGTTTCAAAATGTAAAGAGTAAAAGAAAAAGGTTTTCAGAAAAAAACAAAGGATTTGTACTTCGTTACTTCCCACTTTACCCAAGCTTATTTGTAATCTCTCATGGCACCAAGAGCTCACAAGGAAATCCATGACTGTGATCTTCATTCAGGTCTAACTGCAGCCTAATAATGGTTATAAAGATAACTTATGTCCTCATGAGGTCTTAGTATGAAAGACGACATTTTCCAATTTTAAAATTAATTTATAAATAAATAAATGTATAAATAAACCCATTAAATGTATAAAAAAAATTACAGTGAAAACTAACATAGTCATTTCACAGTCCTGTGAAAAACTGGGGCCAGCTCCAGTGGAGCGCATTGCAAATCACCAGCTGTTTCCTGGTGATTTGCAATGCGCAGTGAGGATAAATGTCTGGTCTTTCACAGTAAACTGATGGGAGACCGGCATGCGAGGCAAGCTCCCACTGGCTCAGCTTTCACTGCTCTGAGATCAGTTACGACCTGTGCTTCCTATGGAAACACAGCTATCATTAGCAGCTAAACGAGCGTCAGTGATTTATCATCGTAATAGATGAGTTTCATCTTACTAACCACTTTGGCCAAGATGTGTGATGTTGGATTGGGGCTGGGGTCAACATTCACTTTAACATCAGTCTGGTTTGTTGGCTAGCAACCCTGCATTATGCTGCTGTGTTTACAGGTGATTACAAAGATTATCCAGTGTTAGCAACATAATGCAGTTGTTTCTGTCCTGGATGCAGTTTGCACCATTATGCTCTCATCCTTTTGTGCAATAATATAATATATATTGTGCAGCAATATGTAACGTCCATATCCATGTTGTAGACTGCGTCACTATTTTCCTCCTGCAGCACACACTGAAATCAGCTGATTGTAGCACAAGTGGAAGATCTCTAATAACTGAGACATTTAATTGCTCAAGCTGAAAATAACTTTGTTGTCAGAACTATCTACTTCTTTATGTGGATGCGCTGTCTAATAATATATTGATATATTCCAGTTGAGCGCACAGACTCAGGGATTTACTGATTTGTTTTCAGTCATTTGAAGACAAGGGATCCTGGCCAAAACATGTCTGTACACAAATTGTGGGAGAGTTGGTTGGTCAAGTATGACATAACACCTTATGTCAGGTGAGTGTGATGCCATTGGATGGGTTACTGTTTCAGGAAGTACAGCAGGGCACGTTTTGCACTACTATCAAAAATATTTAACAACAGGATGCAATACACTTACAGACAAGCTGGGGCAGAGTCTAGTTTATGACAGTTGGAGAGAACTAAACCATGAACACTGACTACCTTCACTACACAAAGCACTTAATGACTGCTCAGTAAATCAGTAAAGGCTGGACAGTTGACTCCTACAAAGAAATATAAAGCGCTGCACAAAAGTCTTGACCCATCCTTCATTTCTTTGTATTTTGTTATATAAATGGGAAAGAGTTGCAGTAATTTATTGAAATATGTGCATACATAAATGGTGTACTTCTGTTCATATATATATGCAAGACAAAAACATTTTGTATAATTCTAATGGGCTTGAATGAATATCTGTTAAGACTACGCTCTCTTCAGGGATAATTATAATAATAGTAATAAAGTTTATTTTTATAGCATTTATCAAAGTTTAAAATATATAAAGGGGAGGTTAGACATTTGTCATCAGCCAACAACTACATGAAAAATTACATTCTTATAGATTCCTGTTGAAGTTATATTTCGAGGTTTCTGTCTCTCACAGTGTCTCTGGATGCACCAAGTCTTTTTCACAAACCCAAATTATTCAACATTCATTTCTGCTTTTTTCTTTTGTCATTTTCTGATTTGTATTATATATAAATGGTTGCCAGGTTGGTTCACGATTTACACTGATTAATAAGTAATATACTTATTTAATGGTTAAAAGAAATACTTCTGGACAGAGATGTAAGCTCAGTGCCTAAGAGGGTAAGTATTAACATATCACTGCCATGGGAAGTAACCTTCTGTGATTATCTGACATCAGCCTGAAGTGATGCTGTGTTTAGTGTCTCCAGCTGAAAATGAGAGACCTTTCATAGTACAAGATTTATTGTATGTCCAACTCAGGTAAGTAGCCCATTAAGCCAGCTATTAACCTGCCTTTTATACATTGTGTGTTGGTATGTGTGCGTATATGTGCGCGTTTGTGTGCATTTGTGTGTGTGTGTGTGCGCATGAGTGCATATATATGTCTCAGGTTGTAAAACCACTGTGGTGGCCTCAGTCATGTGTTTTTGCTTGTATATATAGTCGGTGTGTAAGGAAACTTCAAACAGACACATAATCTTTGTACTTTCACATCTATGCCTATTAGCTAGTTTTCTTGTAAGCTGTTTCATTTACACACACATTCTGAAATATTTTCAAGTCAGAGACGCTGACATAAAACCCCTTTTTGATCAGTAATTCTAGGCTTTATATATCTGGTCTGGACAAGAAGTGGCTTTACCTTTAGCTTGCTTGGTTTCTGTCTTAGCATTTTGGGGATGGAAAAGCTACCCCTTATTCTGTAAAAAATAATAATAATATGTATAAAACAATATAATAATAGATGTAAAAGATAAATCAAAATGTATTTTGAGTTTTACAATATAAATTTTTTGATTTTCATATGTAATGTAACATGATGAACAACATCGTAACCCGGATCGTAAAACTAACGTTAACCTTTCTGCAAGCTTTTTAAAGATGTTCAAATCAAGTGAAATAAAAACACAGTAAATGTTCCTGAACACTGAAACCTGAGGCAAGTGTGGGCTAATTAAAATACGAAAACAAAGGCCAACACTGCTGCAAAGTCCCATGTTTGAGTACACTTTAATGTCAAAGAAAAATACCTGTCATATTGCAAAAGAAAAATAGTGATAATCTATGAATGGCATAAACAATACTGTAAAATAAAGTGTGTCGAATACTTTTTAAGATGAAATTCTTAGTCGCAAAAATGAAGAAAACTCAGTAAATAATTTAGTTAAATATGTGCATTTCTTTTTTCAGTCGACACACATTCGTGCCATTTTCCTTGCACATTGAAATTGGAGGCAGTGTTTGAACATGGATATCTCAAACTACTGAAGACAAAGGCCTGAAATTTCCACTGTCCTTTCTTAACATCAAAATCAAACAGGATGTATGTGATTTGGGACAGTACATCAAAAATGATGACTGTGTTAGTGAAAAAAATCAAGCAGTCCCATAAAGTCCCATATCTGAGGACACACTAATAAAAACAAAAACACTGGGGCCAATTTCTGAGTAGTATATAGTTCCATTTATCATTTATAATTTCTCATTATTTATTGTAATTATTTTCTAAAGTATAATTTGAGCAATATTATTAGTATCAGAGTAAATTCTGCACGCTCCAGAATTTTGTTTCATTCAAATTAGACTACCTACTGATATTTTAGTATTTGTGGACAAAAATACAATTTTCTTCTTTTCTGAGGCTAATAATTCCTTCTTGTTTGTTCCACATGGTTTATTCTGCATCAGAATAAAATATAACTACATACCATTCAGAAATTGCCAGCAGTTGTTTTTTATGTGTGCTCGAATATGGGAGGGCTGGACTGTTTTTTTCATATTTTAGCTAGCCAGTCATTTTTGGTGTATCTGTCCCGAAATTAAAAATTCTGAATCACATTGATGGTAATAAAGACCAGTGAAATTTTTTAGATTTTTATCTTACAGTTTTGGAAATAATTATGTTCAAACACTCCTGCAGATTTCAATGTGCAAAAAAGTGGTTAGAAAGTGGGTTGATAGATAATTCCCCCCCCAAAAAAAATAAAATAAATATATATATATATATACAACAGTCAACAGATAGATTCAAACATTGGACTATAGTCTTTTATGCAAAATGATATTATAAAAATTTGCTGATTTCAGAAGGAATAACCCAATCATGTAACATCATAGGAAGTATGGTACATGACCACAAAGTGCTTCAAAAACAGAAGAATTTTAAAATTTAAATAAAATGTATTCTGGCTTCAGTGTGTTCTTTCCTTCTGACCCTGGTCAACATTTAAGCAGTAAAGTTCTGAATGTATGATAACTTATTTGGGTCTATAACACAGGAGAGAAATAGAGTAGTCACATCTACTGAATATAAATGTGTTTTGTCTGTGATGCACAGGGACAAAAACAGTCCCAACTTACCTTTATTTTTAAGAAGATAGAAAACAGAGTTGACGATAGATCCCACGTGAGGCCTAAGGTTTATTTGAGGTAATAATGGCACCAAGGATTTTTGTCTGCTGGTGACAAATACTAGAAAATACAAGAGAAAAAGCAGATTTAATTTTAGGTATTTAGGTGCTTGAGGCAGCATTCAGTTATTTCTCAGGTACACTACAGTATTCCTGAATGGAAAAAGAATGCTTAATGTTTTTGGATTACCCTGAATAATGGATTGCTTGCACTAATCATCTAAACATCTTTTCTAACTCCAATTGCTATCTGCAGTTGGAAGGTAGAAAAATTATTATTATTATTATTATTATTATTATTATTATTATTATTATTACAAATATGACAATTTTAGTAGTCATTTTTTTCACAGATTTCACTAAACTGGGTCAAAGAGATCAGTTTTCATGTTAGTGATAAACCTTTGTGGCTGAGCCCATCACAGTAAGAGGCGACCATAGGGGAAATTCTATGTTGGCCTTCAGCTGCTGTGGTTATGGCTCCAGAAATAGAGGACTTCCAGGAGCTGATGGGTGCTCTTAAAGTCTTAGTTTTGTCCAGAATAACAATGATCTCATCTGAAAGACAAAGACAAAAATTCTTGAGATGCCCCATCTCTCCTTCCATGCTCAGTTGTAAACCTGTGGAGCACTTTAATTAAAGTTACATGCTTGTGGTTATACAGTTTTTTGTTTTTCTTTTGGTTTGCTTTCAGCAAGACTCCATGGAAAGGTTACAACCAATCTGGCTTCTGTTCACGCCGAGGAATTTAGATTCCCATTCAGTCACAGCTTTTCCCAGTAAAATAACCTTCAGTGAAAGATTGTGATGAATTAAATATGCTTATCACACTGATTTGGAGAACTTTAGATATTAGTAGTTTCACTGCTTGACTAATATTAAAACAATTAAAGGTGTGTTCATACTGCATTTTCCAATATGTAGGTCTTAAATCTTCTATTTTTATTTTACAGGCTTCTTGCTCTCAGGTATTTAATATTATATGGTGCCCTTCAGAGGGTTATTCTGCCCCCTGCAGGTCTGTTGATGAAACCACACCATTGAGACAGTGAGCACTGCGTCTGATGCCCTCCTCTTCTTACATGAAACCAGAAACAAAGACATTTTTAATCTCATCATTGCAAACATTATTTAATGAATATGTGGTATTTGCAGCAAAGTAAACAAAGAATCAGAATGGGTTTGTTTGTGTGCTCAGTAGCTTTAGTTAACTATAATCCTAGTAAAATAAAAGGATATAGTATTATTCTTT